>JAAWXA010000022.1:11988474-12111841 GCA_038090715.1 Florisuga fusca
GAGACAGCTCTGGGCCCGGCCCTCCAGCCAGTTCCTAACCCAGCACAGAGTGCCCCTGTCCAAGCTGTGGGCTGACAGCTTTTTCAGGAGAATGCTGTGGGAGACGGTGTCAAAGGCCTTGCTGAAGTCCAGGTAGACCACATCCACAGCCTTCCCCTCATCCACCAGACAGGTCACCCGATCATAAAAGGAGATCAGGTTGGTCAGACAGGACCTTCCCTTCCTAAACCCGTGCTGGCTGGGTCTAATCTCTTGCCCATCCTGCAGGTGCTGTGTGATTGCACTGAGGATGATCTGTTCCATAACCCTGCCAGGCACTCAGGTCAGGCTGACAGGCCTGTAGTTTCCCGGGTCCTCCTTCCGGCCCTTTTTGTGGATTGGCGTGACATTCACCAACTTCCAATCATCTGGGATGTCCCCAGTGAGCCAGGAAATATTGCCTGAAATATCACCTGAAATTTTTCAATGGCTGACCAAGACTAATTCATGCCAAGAATTTTATTTGTGCTCATAATTTTGAGCTATAACTACACCTTGGCTGCTACCAGACCCTAAACAAGTCAGAGTAAGTTTCCATTTTAAAAATTCTTGTTTAACTCTTCAGTCAGCTTTACTAATTACTGTCTTCTTATGGTGGAAAAAGAATTATCAACCTGTTTTTCTGGAAGTTCTGTGCACTTTTGAAAGGTTTGGTTTGATCTGCTTGGATCTTTTGGATTTTATGCTGGTCTATGTGGCAAAATGCAATATTAGTTCTATCACCTCATGTGCAAAGAAGTACAACCTTTCTGCTGGGCTTCCCAGCATAGCTAATAACTTGTATCAAGGAGCATTCTCTTGGATTTATATCTGAAATAAATTTGCATAAAACAGAGGACAGTTGGGGCCTATAATGATTTATGATCAAATGTTATACCTGGAGATGAGAGCTCTTCCTTTTTTTTTTTCCTCAGGACTTAGAATTTAGACCAACCTGTGTGTTGATTTAGACCAACTCAAAATAGATGAATTGCATTAGACAGCTCAAGGAGATTTTGGCAAATAAATATCCAGTGAAATCTTGACTCTCACTGGAAGGTAGCAGGAATTTTCTCCTTAATTTAATCTGAGACAGATTTCAGGTTTCTTCCTTTTGCTTCTGATCCCTGGTGAAGTCTGCTTAATTCAGTCTCAGGACAGCAAGATGGAGCAGCAATGATGGTGGCACAGTGCTGTAAGACATCAGGAATGATGGATAAAAAGTCGTGTCCAGAGGGCTATATATATATATATCTTAATTTATCTTTTGACTAGCCGCGGAAGGGAAAGGAACCAATTCATGTAGCAATCTTTTCTAGAACAGACATAAATCCTTCTTTGATCCTTATAATCCCTGTGAAAAAATTCTCAAAAATCCCTTGTTTATTATGGAAAGGCTTTAAAGAAGAGTAGAAAGTTTTATTTCTTAGAAAAATAAAGAAAAAAAGCACCACAACTTCTTAGGATAAGAGAACCTGTTCATCATATAAAACATGGAAAAATCTTCACATTTTTTTCTTTGAATGAGTGAAATTTTATGTATGCCAGGATAAAGTAAGTTCAGAATATATAAAATATTCCAGAACTGTGTATGTCTTATAAATTGCTGTGTCTGACTAAATTATCCTTCTTGGATTCATGTTGCAAAAGTGAGTTTCAACAATAGTAGAAGTCATAAGTAATCCTTAACAAAGGTGATGTTTCAGTAAGAAGACTTGTCAGATGTGTTTCACATGCCAACATCATTTCCAGATCCATGCACAGTCAGCATTTCCTGTAGTTTCAGTCTGTCACTCCCTATTTAGGACCTAATTTCCTATTTCCATTGCTTTCAGCTGATAATAACTAAATTTGCCAGAGAAACAAGCCTTCTTAAAACTAAGTCCAGAATTATTTGTAATAGTATGTTTATAAAACAGGCGAATTTCTGTCCCTTACAATTCTACAAATGGTGGGTCTTTTGCTACAATAAAAGAGTAAAACAGTAGGAAAAAATGGTGTATGTATGGTAGGAGAACACATCCTGTATTGAGTGCAATGAAATGTCTTTACCGTTAAAAAAATCAACAGGTTTGCTAAATGCCAAAGGGAATGTTAAACAACATACAAATTGAGAAATTTTGGGAATATTTTTTGAATGGACATTCAAATATGTCAAATTTTCATTCTCTTGGTATGCTCAAGTATTTTCAGACTACATTGAGTTGAGTCCAAACGTTAATTTTGTCCTTGAAACTGGTGGATAAGTTTACATTCAGACACTGGCTTTGATGGTTATATTTGTTCATACATGTCCTTCATAGGTGATACTGTGTTCCAGGCAGCTGTTTTAGGTGTGAATATTGCTGCTAATTTTTTTCTCATTCTGGTAATGTTCAATATGTGGTTGGTGAGGATATGGGCCCCCAGCTCCACGATGACCACAGATACCCTTCCTCTGTGCTGCTCCTTGTGGATAGTCCAGTTGCAGCTTTTCCTGTGCCATCTTTATATGAAGCCTTGGTCCTCAGGGCCATGGGGAATGTCACCCTACATCCCAAATTATAGGAGTAATTTTATAGTTATATTAAAAAGTAAATAATTTCACTGTGTGAGTCAGATGCCATTATGGTAGCTCAGAACCTTAGCTATGGACTGATGTTCTATTACACTTAGACTACATTATTATTTTTCCAACATTGAATCAACAAGTTATTGTCTAGTACTTTTCTTCTGTGAAGTAATAAATAGTTGGTTTCACATAAATCCCTTGGAACTGATATAAGACCCTCTAGAACTCATTCTTGGGCAAGCCAGGGACCAGGAGTATAAAATATTTGATATCTATGTAAATTAACCATTCTCTGTACCTTTCAGTAAAATTAAGTAATATTCACTAAGAAGATTCAGAAAAATTTGAAACACCAAAGACAAGAATTCCTCATTCCTTTCAGATGCAGATATTCAGAAATGTGATCGGATTGTTTCAAAACCTGGATTTTCTGCTATCTTCTTCAGGTGAGTGGTTTTAATCCACACATGCTTAAGGTCCCTGTGGGGCAAAAAACAAAGTGGGACAGTGACATTCATATCCCATTAGAGATGATGAATTAGAAATCACCACAAAGCACCACTGGGATTAAAGAAAGCAGCCAAGTTTAGCCTCAGCAAAAAGAAAATGAAAAAGCACTGTAATCCGTTTTGCTTCTTTTAAATAAAATATAGTTATTGCTACAATTAATATTTCAACAAAATACGAGATTTTACTGAAGAAATCTGAAATTTGTGGTGTTTTAAAATTGCATTACTGAAATGTGAATAGATTCACCAGGAACAAAATTGTTGACTCTGCTGATTTTAGAGTAGCCAGCACAATGAAATGTATTTTTACTTGCAGTAAGTACCCTAGAAAATATAATTTAGAAAAACAATGAAGCAAAGATTCCTGTAACATTCAGAGCCTTTATGTGAGCTAAAATTTCTCTGTATAAAATAGTGCCTCTATCTCCCGTTCTTTTAGAATTCATGGACGTTTTATTGGTTTCAAAGACTCAGAATGAAATTCAGTGAAGGCTGAATTCATTGTAAAGCTTTGTCCAGTTATGAGTTGTGGAATTTGGTCACTAGTGACTTCCTAACAGGACTTCTGCCTGAGTGTGGATTTACATCCCCAGTTCCTGTTGGATTAAAATAGCTACTAGGCTATTTGTATTTTTGAGATGATGCTCATTAAGCTCCACTTATTTATATGATTCTCCTTGCATGGACTGGCTTCCTAGAAGCCTAGGGGGAGTAAATACAAACTGTAACTGCAGGCCCGGTGGAACAGAAGGGATGGAGCTCAGTTCCTTTTCCCATGTGTGCTTAACAAAATACCTAAATAGATGCTGGAGCTGTGACAAGGGGAGGGGGTCTCCAGTGAAGGAAAATTTCCTCAACTTTTAATCAAGCTGAAGATCATTCTCTGTTCAAAGGCCTACTTAAATAGATTGTTGAACTGTTTCCAACAGAGAGCCTAATAAATGCAGTAAACCTATTACAAGTGTGGCTCAGTACAAGCATGTTGGAGCTGATATCTGATGTAATCAACCAAGAAGGAAAAAAAGGAGATGGAAAAGATGAAGGGACAGAAGTGGGGAGACAAGGCAAAAAGGAACCAGCAATGGAACCAGCCTGTAAAAGCAGAAACTGCTCTTCTCCTCTCCCCTGTAGGGCCCAACCCAGCAGATGTACTTTGAGCATGTCCATCACATCAGGCTTCACAGAGGAGCTGGAGCAATCATGATTTCATAATTGATAATTCCCAGCATAGCTTAAGAGCAAGCTGGAAGTTTCATTGTTCTGGCTTGTCATGTAGTAGGCTGCTTGTGCATGCCCAGAAGCAAACCTTAAGTCTCCCCTCTCTCTCTCCAGAGCATCATTCTTCAATGTCACAGCACTCTCAAAACAGAGGCACATGGGGCTCAAGGAGTAAGATTTTATGCTTTGATGCCCAGCTTAGCAATTAGCCTAATTATTATTGTAGATTTGGTAAGCAAGTCATCTTTCTAATGTGTTCCCACTCTTTTGAGCTACCCAGACAGCTTGTGGAGATTTTTTTCTATCCTGCTTTAAGATGCCAGATTTCAAGTTTAACTCAAAAGAGCCCAGAAACCAGAAAGGCATTACCACACCTCAAGCATTTGAAAACCTGGAGAGATAATTAAGTAGATTGTCTGACTTTGATAGAACCATATACTTCCTCCCTGACCTCTTTATTTATTTTTGTAAGGGGTATACAGAAAGAGAGTAAATATGCTAAAATTAATTATGTAGGACTGTGATCTGCCAGAGAAGCCATGAGATGACTGCAGGAAGCCAAGCCAAGCCCAAATCCTGCTGCTGGGATGTGCTGAGGGATGGGAACCTGTGTGACAAGTGATGAAATATGCTGTGACACCCAGATAATTGACCTGCTGTTGAGGCCACAGTCTGGTCACATGGGGGCTGATCAAACACCAACTGGAAGACAAAATCAAGGCCTCATGAAATGAGTAGCACAAACAGAGAGAAGATGAGGTGGAGATATAAGGTGGTGCTCCAGGGACAGCGCCACCAAGGGAAGTGTGGGTGACAAATCACAACCTACTTTCTGTGATTGGTAGACATCAACCTCACCCCTTGGAGAAGATAAGCCAGCAGCTACTATGTAAGCTGACTTTTAATATTAAAATTATTAATATTAATATTAATAGCTAATATTAAAACACTTCTATTGTATTTTTATGCTATGGCTGTCACCAGATGGAGTAATTCCAAGAGAATAATAATTCCAAGAGAATACCTCCTCCTGAGAGGAGGAGGTATAGGAATAGTAGGGGTGCTGTGCATTCCGCAAGCCTAGAACTGAAGCTTTGGGAAGATTTGCTTCCAGACATGAGATGCCCTTGTGAAAAACATGCAGCAGTATAATCCATGATTTATGAGACTGGACTTCAAGAGTGAGATCTTCCAAAATAATTTGCTAGTGGCAAAGTATGTGCAAACCTGTAATATTTATTAAGTACCCCCTTTTTTTCTCACTGGTGGTATAATTTGCATCTTGATTAAACTAGCAAAATATTTTGTTGAACAAAAGAATATCTTGGTAAGTATAATAATAGTTTTGGTCTAGATGACCGTTTTCCTGGAAAAAAAAAATCCTGGTTACTTTTTCTATCTATAAAATTGATTAATGTAGTTGGATTCATTAATAAATTAATCATACTTGAGGTAATAGCAGATTGCTTATAGTTTAGTCTAAGAATTTCCCTTCATTTTATTGGCTTAAAATACACCTAATTCAAAAGGACTACGAAGGGTTTATTTCTGGGTCTTACCCACACATTAAGAGTGCACTGGTAAACCTCCTGGCATATAACAAATACAGGGTAACACTTGGGATAAAAGGACCACAGTGGTCTGTGTGTTTTGCTACTTTTTTTTTTTTAAACAGGAACTGGAAATCTGTTCAGTTTGAAAATACAGATTTTAACTGACATATGGAATAAGTTTGGTATGGATCTGGAGATATTCAGACCTTGTGATTCTGAACTGCTCTTTAGCTCCTCTGTTCCTTTGTTAATTACTATCTTGTAGGTGTGCTTTCTGAGCATCTGTGCTTTTCAGCAGATGACTGACACACTTTCTCATGTTCCTATTTTAAGAGAAAAGCAATTCTATTCTTCCTTTTCTTTTGCACAATGTGTAATTATATCGACAGCTGGGACACATGCAGGGGATGAACAAAGTGAGCGGGAGCCAGATGATAACATTTTTCCACTCTCTGGGAGTATGTGATTCTTCTTGAGGAAGAGACTGTCTGAAACCATTGGATTCCAGTGTAGCTCAGCCTGTGATAGACCCAGAAGTATAATCACAGCCCTTAAAATATAATGAGTCTCTAATGTACAGTGAAACAATTCCAGACATACATATGTGACATGGGAAGAGCCAGGTGCCAAAAATTTTTCTTTTGTCTGGCCATAAAGTGCAAAAATATTCTCTATAAAATCTAATGAGCTCTCTACCATAAAACTTTATTTATATTCTTCTCCACCTTACTTCTCTTCAAAATTTTAAAGCATCTTCAGAAAAAGTGGTTTTTTTTAAAAAAAAAAAAAAAAAAAAAAAAAAAAAAGAAAAAGAAAAAGAAAAAGAAAAAGAAAAAGAAAAAGAAAAAGAAAAAGAAAAAGAAAAAGAAAAAGAAAAAGAAAAAGAAGAGCTTGAATTCCCCTTCTGATGTTCAAGAGGATTTTGGAAAAAATAATATATAGTTTTTATGCATGTACATGTATGAGCATGTATGTAAATCCAGAGCTGTACTGGATCTTTAACAGCTTCCAGCTCAGCAGATGGTGACCAGCAGAAAAGACCTAGCCAGCTTGTCTATGCCATCATTGGTAGCTCCTACATTCACCTGAGCTTGTGGAAGAGCTGAGAGGGAGGAGAAAGCATCACTGACCAAGCAGAGACTGAGAGGTGATGGGTCCAGACAGAGAGGACAGTAGGACAAAAAAGACAGTGATGTCCAGAAGAAGTTGTGCAATAAGCAGTTCAGGAGGAGACCACAATTTCAACAGCAGGTTCAGCAGAATGGGGCTGTATCCCATCCAACAGTCTATATGCATATGAGAGACAGCCAGAGCCCTGTTTTGCATCTTCTTATGGAAGGGAACACCTAAGGAAATGAAATATCTGCTGCTAAGGTAATAAAGTAGGTGGAGTGTTGGAGGCAAGGTGTAGGTTTGCAGGGGAGGATCCTGCTAGAGGGCTGCCAGAAGGACTCAGGCCAGGGGTTTGGCTGGTCTAACACCTTGCATGTCAGTGGAGCCAGCTTTCAGCATGGGAGGAAGGTAACACAGAAGGCAATTGAGACAGGGCAAGATAGTCAGCACCTGGATGCCATCATATCACACAGCCTTTGTCTGTAGTTCCAGTACCCCCTAGTATTTTTCACATCAGTTTAAGCCCCAGTTCTTTTTGACCTTACTGAGGCAACGAGGTCTGTAATTTAATCAGGTGCAAAGGGTGCACATGTATGTGGGTAAGTAGAGGAGGCGCCTCTTTTATTGGTGTTGATATTTGCAAATGCTCATTTTTGTGGAATTTCTCTTCTTTGTTAGATCTGAAGCTGTGCCATTGCTGTCTTTGCTTCAGTTTTGGTCTAATGGTTATAAAAACAAATAACAAGAGAAAACAAACAAAGCAACACACAGTATTTGCTCAGAATATTTATTATATGATCAGTTAAAACATTCCTGAGGGACATGTTTATTTATCAAAGATTATTTTTCAAATTGTATTTGAAAGATTAAAAAAGATAAATTTTCTCCCAAAAGTTTCTTTACTTAGCTCCAACACAGTCTGCTACTTTCTGGATGCAGAAAATAACAAAGTTCCCATTAGAACCTGAACCATTTAGAACCTGGTTGGTTCTAAAAAGATTTTGACACTGTCTTCATTTTTTTTTTTTTAAGTATTTAATCTCAAGCTTAAAATCACCTACAGTCTGCTGAACAGCTTTCAATACCAATACATAAGTAGAAGAAAGGATGGTCTCTAGACCAAATCTTGCAGATAGATTTTGGGTTTTCAGCCAAATAGGATTGGAGACCAGGTTTTCTGTGAAGTATTATTAAGTTGTCTATATAAAGATCAGATTAAGAATAAAAAAAAAAACCACCAAAAAAACCAAACGAAACAAACAAACAAAGAAAAACACACAAAAAAAAAAAGAAAGAAAGAAAGAAAAAAGAGGCCTAGAAAAGGTTTTAATGTAAAACTAAAATCTCACAGATCTCCCTTTTCATATAAATCAGTACTTCTCTACTTCAATGAAATATTTTTTCTTCTATTTTTCTTCCATGCAATTTCCATGGTCATACTTCTTGTTGCAGGACACCGAGTTCATACAGAGAGGTTACACCTCTGATGATGTACTCACAGCTGAACACACACACAGCTTCCTGGACCATGCATTAGTCTGTGTCTTCTTATTTCTATGTTCAATCACGAACAGTAAAGTGAAGTAAAAATGTCCACATATTCCTTCCAGTGATGCCATGGAAGTGTGAAAAATGTTATGTGAGTAAAACGGAAGAAAAATTAATTTAAAATCTTGGGTGAGCCCAGGGTAGGATACTAATGATGAAGTGGAAAATCATGAGAATGTTCTGGTCCAAGAGGAAAATAAATTTCCCAAGAGTTCAATACACATATTTCAGGCAAGGGCTGGGGAAATTACAGTGGAAAACAGGGCAAAGGCTTGAGAAAGGCAGCATTAAACCACATTCTGAATTTGTTTTTTTACATAAAAAAGAAGGTTATACTGTAGATGCATGAAATATAAGCATTTTTCACAAGAAACAAAATGGTAATGAGGTCACAAAGTGTTAACAAGACAGACAACCTTTGATAGCCTAAGAATTGAGGAAAAAAACCATAACTATTAACTGCCAAGTCATTAAGTTACTATGATTTGGGCATAGTCTTTCTGATCATATGATACACATTCTACTAGGGAAGTCAGAGTTGTGTAAATTCTTGGAAAATATTTTTAGAAAGCTATGAAGAACTGTCTAGAATAAAATCAGAGAAGGAAAATATTGTCCTAAATTGTAGCAATGTTTTAATTTCTTTGTTAAATATCTGAGAAAACCTAAAGGAAAGAAACCAAAGCACCTCTGAGAAGACTAATATATCACTGTGTATGTAGTTTTTCCATTCTGTTTATTGTTCTTGCCTAGGTTTGCCATCTAATTTCTACAAGTACTGTGAGAAAGCATTTACCCTGGAGGTTTTCAAGGTTTCTATTACTTTTTTGAAACTTAAAATCCCCACATGACTCCATGTCCTGAACTGCAATTCTGCTGTTAAAGCTGTGAGGTTGATGGGCTCCCAGAGTTACATTAACAGCTCCAAAGGTGTGGTTGCCTAAATAGGTATTTACAGGTGTTCTTCTAAAAGTGTAAAACTTTTGTTACAAATCATTTGAATTGCCTTACTGCAGCTTTTGCATCTGCAGGCAAAGAACTTCTGGTCTGACTGGTTTGATTCAAGGAAATACACCTGACGCCATTTGTTTTGGTTTTATTTCTTCTCTTTCTGATGCAATGGGTTCCTTTGAAAAATTAACAACTCCAAACAGAGCCTTGTTTTTATCTGTAAGCATCATTTGCATCCCTCCCAGCAGTTAATTGCTCTTAACAATACTGGGACATTTTTTTCTTGTGTTTTGGTAATGTTTTGTTGCTGTCATAATGATTTCAAGACTACAGGAGGCACCCTGACTACCAGAGCCAAATACAAGACCCTGGCAGTACAGGGGGTTACTGCTCTCTTGCTGCTCCCATCTCTGTTCTCAAAGAGTTTTGCATATCTCCCAAGCTGCACATGGCATCATTGCTGAATGAAGAAGGAAAAGGTCATCCAGGTGAAGATGGCAGCTCTGAATTAGCTGGTGTCTTGGTGTTCAGTGTTTTTTGTTGTGTTGCTTTGTTTCCCACAGCACTCAGGAGGGGGAATTGTGTGAGGTAATGAATTTTTCCTAAGTGTTGATGTGATAAGCTTCAGCCGAAGATCTTTTAACCTCATCTGTGAGATATTAAGCAGTTTTATATTATTAAGTCCTAAACTGGTCCTATAGATGGTGGTGAAATAACATTAAAACCCTCTTATTTTCCAGACCTGAAAGGTGAATGTTGAAGATTCATGTAAAGTCATTAGGAGATCAAGGTAATCAGCAGCTTGAAATCTGATCTCTATTCCACTGTAAAGAAGAGAAAAACTATTGAGAGATGGGTGGTAGTAGGCAGAATGCACAACAGTAACTATGACAAGGCAGAAAGAATAGAGGTGAAATGTTGGAAGTGTAATTTTGGGAAAGGTCTGAATGAGAGCCAAGAAAGTACAGAAAAAGCTAATTAAATGAATCTTCATTCCCATAATCTCTAATGTGCAATCTGTGAATGACAGATCATATAAAATTGCACTGAATAAACCATAGTCCTCCAATCAGTATTAAAGCAGTATTTTCCTTCCTTTAACTGCATCACTGAAATCTTTACAAGAAATGGGGATGTTCTAGTCTTCTGGTATCACCCTATTGCTAATGGGAAGGATGGCCAACAAAAAAGTGGAGGAACTATCAGAAATCTGATCACCGTTCCAGGAATGGTAAAATATCTTTTTAAGTAAAATCAACAAACATAGTTTATTCTCCTTGTATCACAAACCAATGTCTGTGGTACAATGTATAATTACAAGACCCTCAGAGAATGAGCTGCTATATATTTCTCTATAACTTCCAGTGAAATAACCCATCATCTGGAAAAAAAATCATTTAAGAATCAACCGAAACCACCTTGTATACTACACATATAAAATAAACGTAATAAAAAATAATGGAGAAAAATATGAAATACCTTAAGCAAAAACTACAGTGTATCTCATCCAGCTTCAAAGTAGGAATTATCTTCATTTCATATCTTTAAGGAACACGTTTGTAAAGCCAAATAAAATACCAACCAGTATTTTTGCTCAGTGTTCCTTCTCACTGTGAGCTTGTTATGTCTTTTGCATTAAGCAAGAAAATGTATTACAGTGTAAATATATTAGTGGAAGTGATGATACAAGTAATAGTGTCAGGTTGGTGAGGCTGACTTGGGCAAAAGGGAATGGGAGAGGGTCTCCCTGGTGAGCAGAAGTGATAGGAGGAGAAGACACACTGACTCACTTAAGGGTATGGGGTGTCTGCTGGGGGTGTGGGAGGAGTAGAGGTGGGGAATAGTTCAGGGTACTAGCTAAAAAGGTAAGCTCACATAAAGAAACACAGCTGAACTGGGAGGTGCTATGTATTCTAGAACATTAGCTAATAATACTGGAGGACTCCATGTGTACAAAGCCAAAATATTTATTCTTTTAAGTCATGTGTTTACATTCAACAGACTTGCCCTAGTATTCCTGTTTCTAGTACACAGACTCCCAGATTTTCTTCTTAGTCTCATCATACAGAAGTGCAAGATTCCTTTTCCAAGCTTCAAAATATTTTTATATTTTGTAATTATTATATTTTTGAAATATTTTTATATTTATATATATTTTACATATAGAAAATGGCTATATAATTTCATATCTCTGCTTGTTACTCAGATATGAACCCTACTTGACATAACTCAGGTAATTACTCAGTGTTTACTGAGATAATTTATTCAGGAAAACTGAGGGGCAACATTTCAAATTCAGTTTGTGTCTTCTGAGAATGACGTGATACATGATTTTAAAAGACTTTGCAAAAGTTTTTTGCAAGACTGCTTTTCCAAGCTTCAAAAAGGTGGCAAATAGCAAGCAGATACCAAGCCCAAAATTTTTAGATGCAACAGTCTTAGAAATTGTGCATTGATATCTTCTCTAGTAACTGAGAGTTTTGACTGAAAGAGGCATCTTTACAAGAAACTGGCTTATTTTATGTTCAACATCTTTTTTAATCAAAGCCCTCCAGATGCTACTGCATTCTCTGTGTTCAAAACCATCAACAACCATATGCCACAGAACCAAAGGCTTAATTGCAAGGATGTATCTGGAATCCAACAGAGTCAGGGGAGATGAGCTGGAATTTCAGGCAGACACGGGCCAGATGAATAAATAGTGAAAAAATATGTTCAGCATTCTCACAACTGAGCGACTTTGCAACTGGTTCCTGGTCCTATAAAAAAGGGAATGAAATTTGTGTTTCACACACCCATATTCATTCACCCCTTATTTCTTTAAGTACCATCCAATAAATGCTACAGAAGAGGTGAAATTAGGGAACTCAGGGTGAAGATAATAAAATGCAAGAACACATAAAGCCACATTCTGGTCATGCCTTGACACATATCTTTTGGGGAACCAACATCTGTCCGAGAATGGAGTTGAAATGGAGCCAATGGGAAGGTGGCATCTGTGGATGGATGAAAATTATGCATAAAGATGAAAATATATGAGGTTGTTGAGATAGAATTTGTGGTTATTTATAATGACTGTTTTTTGACCAACACAAAGTGGCTGGGTCTGTAGCCTGTCGCAGAGCATCATTAACCTGTTACTGGTGTATTTCAGATGCTGCTAATTTAGATTTACTTATTTTCAATAAAACTTGAGCCAGCATAATAGTCATTGTGATTAGTCACTGTTGTTGTTTGTGGGTCTGGTTTCATCCTGCACTCCAATAATCTGTTTGGATATACTTTGAGAGGAAAAGTCACATGTACTCAGCTTTGGTTTGTATTTTTACTCAGTCAAGTATATAATGAAAATTAAATAATATTTAGCCCAACAAAATCCCATAGTCCTCATAATATTCCATGCCAGTTAAAAAATTATTCCAAAATTCGCCTTTTTTCCACTAGAGGTCAGTCAATAGATGGTAAACTTCCATGTTGTAGGAATGTATACTTTTATCTTCTTTACCTGAGCAATACGTGCAAATATGCTGAGCAAGAAAATTATTGTGTATGAAAATCTTATGCAAAAAAATTTCTTTTAACCATATGCTGAATTTTTATAAGCTTACTCATCATAATTGCAAGGTGCAGCCTCGTTAGATTCTAAACTATTGAACAGAAAACATGAATGATGAATTCCTGATGCAGAGTTGCAGCACAATCTGGGTAGAAAAACTTTTTAGTGTGGAGTGTTTGGTAAATTATAGAAAGTGGTTGGAAATCTACATAAGCCTTTTACTAAGCTGAAATCTCAACCTGCAGGTTTGTTTTTGTTTTTTGGTTTTTTTAGAGGCAGTCTGTCTTATCATACAATTGGAAAGTACAAAAGTGCTTTAGTACTGCTCTGTTAAAGCCATTTGTCAGGTAAATAGGAATTCAAGTTGTGCCAGCACATCTGACACTGCCCTTATTCTCAACCTCCAAATCTGAGGTATCTCCCAGGTGTCTTGATGTGGAAGTAGTGTAGCTGCTAACTTGCTTTATTTATCATGAGGTTATTTATTACCTTTTTTGCAAGCAGCAGATTCAGAACTTCACTCCTTATCATTGTTTCTGGATATTGAATTTAGTTCTTTTTTTAGAGTAATTGCATTGCTTATTGCTCTGTCTCATATCAGATGACACCCTGCACAGTAATGAGGTCCTCAGCTTTAGATGCTCTTCTTTGCCTACAGACATGAAGGTAGTGAGTCTTCAATCTAGAAAGTAATTTTATTGCCCAAGGTGGTCACTTGGGAACCATTAAAACTGATCAGTACCTACTCCAGCTGCTTTGTTTTTTTCTCAGTCAGTATTTACCTAATACTTCAATCTAAATGCTTCCATTCTACTTGCAGAGGTCTCCCTTTTTCCACTTAATGTCATCAATGATGACAACTTTAATCACACTTAAATGCCCTTTTTTTTTATTGCCACCCCTCTGCTGCAGCTGCATCAAGGCTGAAACACAAGTAATTTTTTCCTAAACAATTTCTCAGATCATTGTCCATGGGTGGAAAGAGATCATCATAAATGTGAGCACCAATACTGGATCTTTCTACGTATTTTACATATAAAAAACTGCTATATACTTTCATATCTCTGCTTATTACTCAGATATGAGCCCTACTTGACATTACTCAGGAAAAACACTGAGATATTTTATTCAGGAAAACTGAAGTGCAATGTTTCAAATTCAGTTTTTGTCTTCTGAGAATCGTGTGATACATGATTTCAAAAAACTTTGCAAAACTTACACCATTTGAAAATTTTTAAATAAATGATAATTTCTGTGCAGTCCCAGTAGCCCCAAACTGTAAGTCACTAACATCTTCACCAAGATACATGGAGTAGGAGTCCCATTAGCACTGAAATTTTCTCAGTGTAATTGAACTTGACAGTTAACTATAAGACAAAAAAAGCTCATCTCTCTGAAGCTCCTGAAGGAGCAGAATTAGCATTTTTAAAAGTTCCTATTATCCTAAAGCTAGCTGTTGGGCTGGACCTCTCAGTATTAAATTAAAGTGGCATGAACAGTTTTGAGCAAAGGTCAAAGGATTTTGGAATCCAGTGGCAATATTTTCAAAAGGAGTTCTCTCTTTTGCCCTGTTAACCATGCTTTTTCTGCCACATGACATTTGAAGAGATGTTTCTGTGTCTTAGCAAGAGAAGGATGAGCCTGTAGAGCTCTTGAATCCAGTCTAAAATGCACTCCTTTCAGTGTTTCACAGCCATGATGCTACAAAATAGAAATGGGATGTGATATAAATTATGTTGATTTGGTTTCTGGTATTTCAAGATGTTTGGGTTTTCTTATTCTTTGATTTTCAGTCCTTAATGTCCTCTGCTTCAATCTGAATCACCTGAAGATTCAGCTTGTGGCACCTGTGTAAAAACTATGAAGTAAATATATCCATAATCTTGTGAATTTACAGCAGCCAAAGATTTTATAATTATGTCCATTTGCTCCTTTTGGTATGACCTGCAACACAAGACCACCTTCAGAAACCTGGAATATTTCAGTTTTGTCCCATCCCTTTTTGTGCTTTTCCTGTGATGGATAGGTTTCCCCAAGGGAGTGGGGGAAGGGTGGTGGGTGGACAGCAGAACTGCACAAAGTGATGAACGTGCATGGAGAGAGAAGCAGCTCATTTTTGCTTGCGTGTCAGAAGAGATGTGGGATGTGCTTGAGGGAAGCAGGTTTCAGGTGAAAGTTGCTGAACTCTTCATTTGATGCTCAGAAATGAGCACTTTGCCTAATGGCTACTGTGGGAAATTTACCCTGTAGCTCTTTAAAGAGATGCTTACTCCAACAGAGTACTATTTTTTTTCTTTACCATTTGAGGTGTTAAATGAATCTGCATTTGCACTAAATCAAGCTTTTCTGAAGATGCCCATCGCTCTTCCTTCTCCTCACAGGTGGATTTACTGAGGAGGCAGAGAATTTGTGAACTGTGGTCTCCCTCACATCCCTTCTTGGTTGAGGGGTGGGGAGCAGCAGCTTCCCTTGGAGCTACTAGATAGCAAAATGCCCCAGCTGAGCTGTGTTAGCTCATTATTCCTCTCCACATTAATACATGGGATGTTCTCATCCTTCTTTCTTCTCACTGCCCCAGGGCCTTCCTCCGAGGCTGAAAAGGCAAAATAAGGTCCTACACCTTGTATTAAGGAGTTTGTTCCCTGTAAAGAATTTCCACCAGCTGTCTTTTTGCTGGTACAAGTAAACACAGCTGTATCAGTGATTCAAGCTCCATATTAGGGGTACAGATCTAGTGCAGCTTTGCCCATTTAATTGAATTGTGATTGCAACATCTCCAACTGTGTGTCCTGAAAGCAGGTAAGCAGCAGCAATGTTGTCTTTCTAGGGAGAGTGCCTCGCTGTGGACATCCACAATGAGCACGACCACTTTGGCTGGGTATACAATTTGTGGTAAATTGTGATCCCCTTCCTCAAAATGAAGAACACCTGGGGGCTTTTAAAAAATGAAAAAAAATGTATGCATCTTTCAGATCTAAATTCACATAGCTTCTGTGACTTAAGTTCAATTTTATCATTTCATACAAGTCCTGCTTCAGTATCTGCAATCTGAAGTTCTAGTCCAGCAAGAGTTATTAAAGAAAATGCTATGAAAAGCATGGTTCATTTACAACAACAAGTGCTTAGAGACAGATAGACTATTTATCCATTTTCATTTGAGGACATATCAAAATCACCTTGGGTGCATAAAGGATCGATATATATATAGATGTATAGATGTGTGTGTCTCTATAAGAAGATATAGTTTTATTTATTCAGTTAGTTAAGTTTTTGATTGACTTCACTAGAAAGATGAGCATGGAAAGGTAAAAAGTAATTTAAAGGGGACCTGAGGATTCATAAGAAAACATAATAATTTTGGAATGGATTTTAAGATTGGGCTGTGCATGCTATTTGCACATGAGTTTTATTCCCAAGTTCAACACCCTACTGTGTCATGAAGAATGACTGTGGATAGCACTAAATCCAGTTGTTAGAGTTCCAGGTAAAGCAAGACTCTGGAAAGCATTTCTCATTGTCTATCACAAAACAAATAGATATCAAGAAAATACTTCTACATTTTTGAACTCATAGTAACTCGTGCATCCTCTGGGGAGAAAAAGCAAGTTCAGTTTGAATGCCATTCCATTTGCCAGTATGTTCTAGTGTGCAATGTGAAAACAATACTTTAAAAGCTGATACAATAAGACAGCTGCAAAATCTTGTAAGAAAAAATCCACAGAGAAGCAGAGAGATGAAAACACACTGGACATATGATACCCTGTTCAGGGCTGGGAATCCAAACCTCGGCTGCTCAGCCATAATCAGTGCCTCTTTTGCTACCTGATCTTCTTGATTCCTTGAACACTCGTGAGAGAGAGAAATTAAGAAATGCTGAGACTTGGGTAGCTGGAGCTACTCAGATGTGATTGGGCAAAAAAAGAAGAGAGAATATGGTGCTGTGAAACATGGATTTTTTTTAATTTTTATGACTGGTGTACCATGTTTCCTCCTGCCAAAGTGTCAGGATGCTTAAAAAAAACAAAAAACAACCAACCCCAAGGGGTTTTGTCTCTTTCAGTCTTCCTGTGTAACCAAACAGCTGGAGGATATGGTATGATGAACATGTCACTTTCACAACCAAGTTACCACAGCTCAGCCAGTTAAGTTGTCAGCGTCTGTCAGCTGAGCTGTGGCAATTGTTCATGTGTGTGGTTGACACATGAAATACCAAGCAGTGCTATTTACCTCTCTTTCATCGCATCAAATTACTGCCAGTGTGTCACGGGTGGGGAGTGCATACTGTGAGGGATTCACTGCTCTAAATTTAGCTCTCTGTGTTAGAGAGGTCTATGTCTGAGATAGTTTTCTAAGTTCATCTTAAAGTCAATGGAAAGAAACAGGTGGTTCTGCAGTGCACTTCATCTTATCTTGGGAAAGATGTTCAAAACAGAGCAGGTGAAACCTCCTCCACTGTGGCTAAAAGGCAACTACATAGCTCATATATAATTGCCTAAGGTTAAGTGAGATTCATCTTTAGAGACCTACCACATCTCAACTACTGACATGATCATTTATCTGATCATGAAAATATAGTGATTGGTTTGGGGTAGTCTTTCTCTGATCAAAGCAAAAAGAAATGAAGATTTTATTGAATATCAGTAAGAAAAATCTTAATCTAGAGATTTTAAGACTTTAGATGGAATTCTTCTGGTATCTTAGCTTTCTAATGAAGCAGGCAGATCATATAGAAAAATCAGTCCAACCTCATCTGCCAGATTTCCTGGTATTCACTGATTTTAGGTACCTAGTAATTTCTCCCAGCCATTTACTTTATCTTGTTTCTTCTAATCTTGCAGATGTTGGATGAGTTTTCATTTTGCCATACAAATGAACCGGCCACAGCAACCCAGTGAGACTATGAACTCCAGCAGCACTGAAAGAAAAAGTGTACAGCTCCTCATCTGGTATGGTGACTCAATATTTTCAACAATTTTTACTGTCAGAGAATCATTTACTGCGATTTTGCCCCATTCAGTGTTCCTGAAAGCATACAGGCCCTGATACTCACATGTGGTTTGGCAGTTTGTTTGTTCTTACGGTGAACTTGCAAAATATCTGAAGATGTGGTTTTACTGACCTATGCTAATCACTTTTGCCCAAGAATGATATCATTCCTTTTCTAAGTTAATCTTTCCAGTCCAGTAGTGTAACCTACCTTGTTTGCATGAGACTGATTAGTGGGGAAAAAGAAAACAACTCTTGGGGAATAATTTTTTCAACATGAATCTCTCTCGCAGTGTAGCTGCATAGATGCCCTTCATGTCTCTGAAGAGGCTGGTTACACTCTGGCCTTCAAGAGGAATTATGAATGGTCACATTTTATTTACCTCTTCCTGGGATTTGCTGCAGCTTTTGTGGAAGCCTCCTGTGTGTACAGCTGGATAAAATCATGCCTATACTGAAATGGATGGGATTTCAGTCTTTGACTTCAGTGGTGTCAGAGATTGGCTCCAGATTAGTCCCAGTTATGGATAGGCTTGTGAAATGATATGGTATATCCTGTGTATCAGTATTTTATAGATGACATGTAAATATAGTTCAGGCCTTTGCAAAGAATCCATCAAAGCCTGGTACATCAGTAATACTCCATTCACTTGTTACGTTCCAAGAGGACAAACTGAAGTGTGTTCATAAGCAGCAGCACTCAAAATGTCACTGACTGCTTTTAAAAACACAGGAGAAAACTTCACCATTTCTGCCGGTTTTTAAAGTGAGTTGTTTAGGGCCTTAGTCTGTGTGCCTTCGCTTTGTCTGGATGTCTGCAGTGAGGTTAGGTAAACATTCAGGATTTGCAATTCCATTTTTGCAAGCTTTCCCATCTTCTCTGTCCTATGGCAGAAGGATCTGAAGCTCAATGCATACCAATCACTTTGCAGGTATTGAGGTGTCTAGTCATGATGAGCATTGGTTTGTTCCAAGTGTTAGTCTATCTCATTTTATATATATCATTATGCAGCTTTTAATAGCCAAATAGCACAAATTTTTTTTTTTGGAATATGGTACAAAATATTCAGGACTCTCTTAATTGTCTGACTTCTTTCTCTGAACTGCTGGTATTGGGAGCAGGGTACTATAGCTTATAATGGCTTTTCAAAGTTTCCTTCTTCTGAGAGATGGATTTTTTTTCTTTGCTTTGAATAAAAAGAAATCAGAATTTCTTAGTTAATTTCAACATTCAACATGAGATGTTCATTGATTATACAGGCAAAAGATGTCATTTGCATTTCTATGACACACCAGAAATATATCACCTTTGAGTACTCACCTGCCATGCCATTTTAACAGTTCCATGCTAGCAATACAGCCCTTCCTATATAGTTAATATTCAAGGTTAAAAAAGAGAAAGCAAGGAGAAGATATTCAGTATGGGAGCACTTCTGCTCTTACACTTGTTGGTTTTCTACACAAATAATTCTTCCCCTGTAGGGATCTAACCGAACTGATTTTTAGAGAGATTTTTTTTAGCAGTACACTCTGGCTCTGCAGATAAGACTTTTAGAAAGTGTAGGTTGTTAGCATAAGAACTGGCTAAAATGACTGTGATAAGCTTATTTCCACGCTGACTGAGAGGGTGTCATGTGAGAGGCTGGCCTTAAATGTTTATGCTTGCACAGATGATTGACTTAAAATCCCAGCACCTGTGATCTCTATAATGTTCAATCTATTTGAGCAGCTGCTCCTCTGAGACGGTCACATCCAGTAATTGATTAGTTCAGCAGTCCCTCAACAGCATCACAGTGCTATGGAAGCTGGTGTATTAAGCTACATTTCAACAGCATACAGCCTCTTCCCTTCAGTTCGCATGATGCTTCTCAGCTGCCTGTGTTTTACTGTAGAAGCCCTACTTTACCAAAATGGCCACACAGTTTAAAATATTGATTTTTCAAGTTAAAAGGAAAAAGTATCTCTTCATTGTTGCCTTTCCAATGGTGCTGGATATTCTTTGTATTTCTTTTTAATTTATGAACATGATAGAAACATAGAATAGCTAGGGTTGGAAGAGATCTTAAAGACCATCTAGTTCTGATCCCCCTGCATGGGTAGGGACACCTTCCATTAGATCAGGTTGCTCAAGGCCCCATCCAACCTGACCTTGAACACTTTCAGGGAGAAGGCATCCACAGCTTCCTTGGGCAACCTGTTCCAGCATCTCACCACCTTCACAGGAAGTATTTTCTTCCTAATATCTAACCTAAATCTCCTCTCTTCAAGTTTTAAAGCATTACCCCTTGTTCTCTGGCTGCACACCCATGTAAAAAGCCCTACACCTGCTTTTTTATAGGTCACCTTCAGGTATAAGGTCACCTCAGGGCCTTCTCTTTCATGACGTTTCTGCCCATCTTCCTTTCTCTCACAGATCCTCTTTGGAATTATTAGATGCACACCTGCTTTTATTTTTTTGGCAAAAATTAATTGCAGACATAAATCTCCTTTGTAGTTTTCATCAGGTCATAGTCCTGCAAAATGCTGGACATAGGGCATGCAGTGATGTTCTCATGATAGAGATGATGATGCACCCAGGTGTTTTGTTACATCAATTGTTTATAAAGTCAGATTATTCATCGTTTGTATTCGTATTTGGGATGAGTACCTAAATAAGGGATTAACCCAGTGATTCTTAGGACTACATTTTGATTTAGATCAGATGGATGAAATTGCACATGTAGATGGAAAAAAAGTAGAGTGAGGTATAATTTTTGTAAATCTGGGCTTAGGAACTGAAGGGTTGAAACCTAAGCACTTGGAATTCAAATGGCAAATAAAAACCGGGGGAAACAAACAAACACAAAAATGCATGATTGTGATGTATTTAAAAAACAGTGTAATAGAAATACAGAAAAGGCAGAGTCTTCAGATTTTTACAGGTTTTGCATCACTTCAATGAATGCAGAAAAAAATGTATGTTGAGTAGCAGGAAGCATGTAGTAAGGTGACAAGCATTATACTTCTGTCATGTATGAGGTATGAAATGCCTGTCAGGGTGGAAGAAACATGTAAATCTTAACGAAACACTGTGTCAAGACCATCATACCATGGATCCCAATCTTTTTTTTTTCCAGTCATGCAGTTGTAAATCAGCAGAATACATTCTGGCATAATTTATAGCTATCCTGGGTTTTAAAAGTGATTTCTTGTGTCAGGAATAGATTTGTGTTAAGCTCTGTGCTCTCATGTAAGTCTGTTCGAAATTACAATGGATAGTTTGAAAAGACCTGGAAAAAGATGGATGTCTAATTAGAAGTTTTTGTATTTCTTTCCTCTTCATATTGCAGAAGTATCTCATTAAGAGCCTAAGACTTGAGCTGAATGCTTACTAAATCTCTGTTAATTTGCTGCATGTATTCTTTCTGACAAGAACCATAAAAAATTCCTTAAACAATGCAAGATAAGAAGATAATTTAAAACCCACTAAAGAGGAATAAATTTAAATTTGGCTTTCCTTTAATTGGAATTCTTTTTAATCTAAGAGGAAGAGATCTATTGCTCTGTCTCGTGACCAGTCCTAAACATTTAAAAAATAGTTCACCAAGCTTTTGAAAAATCAATGTTACAGAAAGTGGATATCATTCTCTTTGATTTCCAAGTCTTAGATCACACTTTTGCCACAGTTACAAGTTTTTCTCTATAGCTGCAAGGATTGTAAATCTTGAGGAGAGCTGTACTTTTTTTTTTTTCTTTTTTCTTTTTTCTTTTTTTTTTTTTAAGTGAAAATTAGTATTCTCATAAAATCATATGACTGACAGTGCTCCATAGCAGATATTTATCTGACATGCTACTGAAAATCTCCAGATTATTCTCAACTTTTCCAGGCACTCTTGTAGAATTTTGCTGTCCCGGTTATTAAGTAGAAAGTTGCTCCAACCTCCACTCTAGGCTTCCAACCTTTCTAACCTTGCTTTTCTGAAGCAAACCAATTATTCTTGGTTTCACCCTCAATAACCTTGGAGAGCAATTAAATACTATCCTGTTTTTAACCATACTCAGTATAGATGCAAACTGGTATGTCCCCTGTATCACCTTCCTCTCCTCTATGTACTTACAAATTTCTCATTTAACACTGGCTCTTTCCAGGTATAAAATCAACTGATATGTAATTCCCTGGATCCTTTCTATGTTAAGGGACATACACTGCTTGCCTTTCACCATCTTTCCTTGAGTTCTCAAGAACAATGAGTGAAAAGAGACTTCCTTGGATTTAGGGCACATTTCAGCCAGCCCCACTGACTTTAATACAGCCCATATATCCATCCTCTATCATGCCCTTTAACTCTTCCCCCCAGCTTTCTACCCACCTGCTAATATTCATTGTGTTAAGTGGCTGTTACAAACATTCTGAACACTAATGGGAAAGGGCAACCTGCTCTCCTTTCCTTCACCTCTTTGGGAATGCCACCCCTCAGCCTGCCATTGCCTCCTGCCCCGGCACTCAGCACTGTTGCTCACAGCATTTCTCATCCAAAGTGCACTCTGCCTTTAGGGCTCAGGTGTTTCCTCACTGTTTGTCAGGCTTGAATAAAAAATGACTGCCCACCTTCGTCTAACTTAGAATACATAAAGAAGTAAATCTGGGGACCTGGGATGTCTGTGTCCTGCTGTATTACCTTTCCTGCAGCTCCCAAGTTAGTTAAAGCCTTTATAAATCTTAAGGGAACCTGCCCTTGAGTGTTTTTCTTGTCTGTTAGAAAAGTGACAACATAACAATTTTGTATAAAATTAGATATTCGTCCTCTCATATCCAAAGTTTTTAATAAACCATCTTGAAGCTACTATAGAAGATGAAATCTTTAGGCATGTTGTCGTCTTCAAGAAGCAGATTTTCCTACTACAAAACCTTGATGATTTGCTCATTTCAGAAACCAACATCCTGCTAAGAATATATAAGAATATTCCCTGATTCCAGGCTAAATCAAAACCAACTACCTTGCTTGCATAGTGGTCATAATACATCTTCATGAATTGTAAGAAAATGTTTTTACTTCTGTGGAGAAGAGAAAAATGGGTCTTAAGTGGATATTCTGAAAATAACATCTTTATGAATGGGATATGCAATAAGAACAAATCCTGCATTTAATATATAGTGTTGCTCAGAATACATTTCTAAAGCCCCAAGATATTTTCTTGGTCCTTTGCAGACAGCTTTTTTTTTTTTGTCCTTCCAGAAACAACACAATTCCCAAGTGCTACACTACGTGTTCAGCTTCAGGTCCAATGCATGAACGTCTGTAAGACACAACAGATTCTTGATCACTCAGATTTAAGTCAGATCTTTTTTTTGAGTGATGTGGGGTAGAGAGATCAACTGAAGAAAAGAGTAGACTTGCCATGGAGATACCATGTCAGAACACAAATCACGTATTTAGAACAGTGAAGGGAGAGTAGCATTTTAAAATAAACAACACTCCTAACCACAAACCTGGGTGCATGTGCACAGCAAATTAATAGATAGCTTTTTTACTGCTGAAATGTGGCAGAAGAGAATATAGGAACAGAATGGAAGAGAAATTTGGGAAAACAACCACCATTCACCTTCTCCTGTCCTTTGAGTGGGCACTGAATCTCTGTGCACCCCACAGGTGTCCCTGTGTATGAGTTCCCTCCCCTGCAGCACTTCATCTAAACTCATATCTGAGCAGCTGTGATTTGCAGGCTCTCTCCTCACCTCTGAGACACATGTATTGGATCTCCTCCTGACTGAGACGTTTACATGTATTGGATCTCTTCCTGATGACTTCATTCAGCTCTCCTGCAAGCATTCAAGTAAATTAATTTAATTTAACATTATACCTCACCAAAAGAAAATGTTTTATAAATACTTGTTGCCTTTGTGGAACTTATCTGAAATATTAGTCTAAATTATCTTTTTTTATTATCTTTCTATAAAATTTTACTGCTCATGAAACAAAGATCAGTTCAAATGTAGTTCACCATTGTCTGCCAAGAGATAATGAATGTCTCTGAAATAAATCCAATTACATCTGCAGCCTGTACAATAGACTTTCTACTCCTATCTAGAAATCTTATGAATTCAAGGTGTTGGAATATATCACACTGGCCACATTGATTGAGCTATTATTTTGTACAGTGATGCAGATGGAAGTGTCAGAACTATATGTACTGAGAATTCCAGATATGCAGCAGATTAAACCAAAGCAAACTGAATGTCTCTTATGGCCCTGTTAGGTTGTCTCAGTTTTTTAAATGATTCTAGTACTCTACACTTGTGGGCATCCTGTCTATGAATGAACAGGCAATGTTATTGTTGTTGGTTTTTATTGTTATTAAACTGAAAAGTTCCACATGAAGAGCAACAGTTAACACCTGTATCTGGAAGATGTTTGCTTCCTTTGCTTCCTCTTCTCATGCTTCCTGAGGAAGGGGATTTTATTTTATACTTACAACCACTAGAAGGTATTTCAGTGTACAACCAAGATACAGATCATCAAAACCCTCTTTCTTTAATACACTCCTGCTCTTCCTTCAGTAGCTAGTTTTTTCTTTAATGAGGTTATTAACTGCATGACTTGCACTCATACTCATCAACAGGTTGTTTTCAAATGGGTTTGCCTACTTACTATTCATTATTCACAATAATAGTGTTGCAAGACCATAAAATGGTTTTAATGGAATAGAGAGCAGGATTTGAACTGTGCATCAGCCCTGTTGCAATTTACTCATGTGCAAGTGCCCTATGTGCCATTTCTACATAATGATAGTAACTGTGATTTAAATAATCTTTGCCATTTCTTAATAAGTTTTGTTACTTTTAGATTCTTGCTTCTGTTTTCTATGAGTTTAATTTAAGTATAAAACCCAAAGCTGCCATATGGTAACACATGGTCATAATATATCCTTGTTTATGCAAACTTGGAAGCTACTCTGTTGTCACAGAAGCTGCACTGTCTCTTTATAGTGGTGTGTACATATCTCCTGTGATTAGTCTATAATTCTTCAGCACACATTTTCCTGATCTGAATGACAATTTGAAGTTATAACTGGCAAGCAGGAAGACTTTCTTTACATAGTTTCAGTTTATAAACCAACAGCACACTCAATACGAAAACCTTACACGTGTATTTTATATTTTAAAGACTCAACATAAGCAGGTACACCAAAAATGAATACAGGAAACCACCTGGTCAAACATAAATAAGAAACTGTCATATGCCATCCCTGTCAGCTGGTCATGAGCAGCACCTAGGAAAGGTCAGGATCCCACCTTGGTACTTCCATCCCGTGAGTAAAAGCTGCCTACTCCTAGCTAGGCTCCTAGCTGAGGATCATCACAGGGACATGTTGGCACCTGGGCAGTTCAGTAAGTGTCATTTTTTCCCTCCAGGGTACTACCAAAACTACTACCAACTGTGAAAAAGGTATTCTCAGGCCTGCCTTACACATTTTACATACATTTTGGTGACATATGCACCATTGACAATTATGTCCTTAGGATGCATTTTCTGTATTCCTTTAGCAGAAATGGAGTATTTCTGTAAAAACAACTGAATAACACCCTCTGAATCTGTCCTTCTCATCTCCTTAATTCAGCACTCCTTCATATTTCAGGAAGATCTGAAAAAGCTGTCATGGTCTCTGAAAACACCAACACTGTAGATTCAAGCCGTTGACCAGCACTCAGAAGCACTCAGTTTTCCTTATTTTCATCTCAGAAGCAGGAACAGAGAGATGCTTTTAGTGTAGTAGGCTGAAAAAGCCTTCGTTAACTGTGCTTCTCCTCCTAAAATAGCATCCACCTTTCGAAAGGGGGAGGACAAAGGGATGCCAAGTAGTCCCAAAATGCAAACCCTTTCCTAGAAATGTTTCAGTGCAGATGGTACTGTGAAAGCTGGACTGTTCCAGAGATTTCAGAGTGGCAGATGGGAGTACCCAAGTGTCTGTGAGCAAAGGCAGCTGCCTCCTTCCTACACAGGCTGTGCACAAGCCACACGTCCCAGGTGACCACAGCAGGGAAATTGTGTCCAACTAAACAGATCCATGAATTTAATCTATCCTGCTGAGTCTCCCTTTAGACACAAGTGTAGTGAATGGCATTTAAAGAGCATCATGACAGCTTGGAGTTAGTAACTGGCTACATGAAAAATTATAGTTAGTCATTATGTCTGGGTTGTTGGAAAAAAGAAAAATGTATTTCCCTGATGTATTTCCATTATCCACACTATGGCAGTTAGAGACCCTATTAGTTTTCTCAGATCAGTAAAAAAGGGACTGTGTACCAATCTCCCTTTTTCTTTTAAGTGTATTCTGGTGTCATTTCTTGGTCAGCAACTTTTGTTCCCTCTCAGCTCTTGCAGACACAATCCCTTAAAGATAAAGAGAGTCCTGAGAATTCTACTGATGCTGTATGCAGTTCTCTTCTGTTATCTAGTAGAGGTGGATACAGTATGGGTGCTGCCATTGATTGTATCACAGTCAGCCCAGAGATTTATTTTTCTCTTTGTTCTTACTTTAGAGAAAATGTAGCTCCAAATAAAGAGAGAAAAAATTCCTGCTTTTTAAAACTGACTCAGTGGTCCATATGCAAGAAGTTTGCCATGTCTGCTTTTACAAATCAAAACCTCTGGTTGCTCATGAATTACCCGTCTCAAAACTAAGGTCTTCTCATAAAGAAATAAGCCTAACAAATCAAATTTATTTTTAAATCAACTGACCTATTTCTGTGAAATTTTGACTCTTTAGGAAGCCACATTTTCCACAAAATTTCAGAAAATAACATTTAACTTTGGTCTAAAATTATGCCACTGTATTTTTGTACATTGGTTTTACAGCTGCAGAATATTGTGTTATTTTCTTGGAATACTATTCCCAGGAGATTTCTGCTTTTTTCTGTTCAAATCTCTGGGTTATCATTCCCTGAATATTTTAATTTCAATTAAGTGGCCCAGATAACTTTTATTAATGTATTGACAAGCAGAGTGTTCTTTGTTTCTTAGTAGGTGTTTGTTTGTAGCTGGAAATGAGTCTATTGTATCCAGACATGTAGATATGATGCTTAGGGACATGATTTAGTGGTGGAGTTGGCAGTGTTAACAATTGGATTTGATGATGCTAAAGGTATTTCTCAATCAAAATGATGCTCTGGTTCTAAAGCTAAACTTCCAGATGGCCTCACAGCCATTTCCTCATCTATGCATTTTTACCTATGCTTACTAAACTTGTATATTACTCATAGGTACTGAAGAGGAGACACTAAAAATTACTCACACTCATCTATAAAGCACTGAAAAATAGGAAGCATTTTTAAATAGAATAAGCTTACAGGAAACACTGCAGTGTAAGCAGAAGGTAAAGATATAATTCCAAGATATGGAAGCAATCACAAGAGAGCCTCTATGGACCACCCCCTTCTGTTCCTTGGCTCTTTCTCAAGAAAAGCATTCTTAGAAGACCTAAACTCAATTTACACTTACAAGTCATCATTGACTTGTAAGATTGTAGACAAAACACTTCATCTGTTGCTTTCCAACTCTGGAATAGTGCTTGTCTTTATTTATGAAGTGCTTAAAATTCCTAGGGAAAAGGAGTTGTGGATAAATCCTCTTTTATGTCCTCTCGCCCATGCTTTTTCTGTAGCTTGCATGTTTTATGAGGAGCTTCACTTTTAATTCTAGAGGTATGCTAGAAAATGTCATTGAGCAATATGAATGCTTGCCTAATTTATTATTTGTTCTGCAGGATGCATTTTCAGTTGAAAGCAGCTTCCCTATAATTTGTTTTTGATCATAAGAATATCAAGTGTCAAAAGGGCAGGACTGCAGCTACAATCTTGAAAAAAAAGCCACACAACTGGATCCCTATCAGCTCACATTTGATAATTCTGTCCTGCAGTCTACTGTCCTTCCATGGCACTAGAAGTAAAAAAAAAAAAAAAAGGGGGGGGGAAGAAAAAAGCGCAACCTCTATTATTCTAAGAGTCACACCTTTAGAAATTGCCTGCTGGCATTTCACAGCACCAAAAGGAAATTTTTTTTTACTTGTTTTCAGAGCTTGAATTCCAACTCCACTGGCAGGAATAAAAATAATACAAGGTCTAAGGTGACACTCTCAATACTAGAGTTTTGTGGTGACTCCAAACAGCTCAGTAAAGGGTTCAGAGGAAACAATCACACACAGAAAGAAATGCCTGACTGAAGGGAGACTGTGCTTGCAGAAGATAGTTGTGAGGAAGAATGAGGGGTTGTGATGCATCCCATGCACAGATCCAAGGAAGCTATCAAGGGAAGAAAGGCTATTTTGGAGAAACCTTTTTCGTATATATGTGAAAGTTCTGTCTCATTGTGGTTAGGAAAAGCATGACTGAGAAAGCAGTGAAGTGCATTATCTAACGTGACATGTTCAGACCTTGCTCAGCACTGTCTGACTAGGGGGTGTGTGGAGAAAGGGGCTGCTGGAAAATGGCCACCCAGAACACTTGAGGTAGATAGTCTCCTCAAAGGTTGTTGCTGTCTTTATTTCTCTAAGGGAAAAAATGTGCTTTTTGAAGTGATGGCTTTTGCTCTTTAGTACAAATCATGTTGTATATAATAGGTATAGTTATAATTGTTCTAGACAGAAAGGACTTGGACTTATTCTGACAAAGATGATTTTACAGAGCCTGGAAAGAGCTTGACTCCAAAACAGGGCACAGAAAGAAGGCATGAAAGCAAACTCCAACCTGACAGCAGAATTTAGCAGGGGGAGGCAGCCCCCTGCAGCACAGTGGTGATTCACCTAATGAACTTTGCTCCTGCTCTTAGCAGCACTTGGTCTTCTGACTCGGACACCCAAGACCTATGTCAGGCACAAATAGTGTATTGTTATACACTCTCAGACACCCCTTAAAAAGAAGTCATATAAAAATTGTTATTAGAAACTTTATAATAGCTCAGTCCTACATCAAAACAAAGAGAAAAAACACCAAACTGGTGTTCCTGAGGTCTTTTCTTTCCATGTTACATATTTGGATAGAAATGATGGAAAAGAGGAAACCACTGAGCCCACAGAGTGGTAAGCTATTTTCTTTGGTCTCCCCTCTTCCTGTAATGGATAGTGAAGCTATTTGTTTTACTTCTCTGTTATTTGTGACTATGCAGAAAAAGAAGCTCCATTTCTGTGGCTGTCTGTGTGGGGGGCCCTCTGTGACCTTGTTATGTCATCATGCTAAGGACCAAAATGTGAAAGAAAACACATGATGTGCCAGTAACTAGTGGTCTAACACCAGAGCCAGTATTTAGGCAGTATATGTGGACACTTGGTCCTACGTATTTATAATTGTTGTATTCTCTGAAATACTGCTTTCTTGATAATAATGAAGCTAGTCACAACTATTATATGTTCATCTTTATATGTAAAAGGAATTGAAAGGAAAAATAGTTGTAGTCCAGGATGATTTATTTTAAATATAATTATTTTATAATCTAGTGTCTAATAAATGTTACCAGGGAAGAAAGAAAAAAATATCTTTTTTTCCTCAGACTTTTTTGTGCAATATTCCTTTTCAGCTATGATTATCTGTAAAAGGCTACTGAAGATTAATAGTTTGAAGCTGTGAGGACACATAATAATCTATCAGTTCATCTCGGTATCCAACTGCTGTCATGAAAAACAGTTCATGAAGCCAAACAAAACAACAGATTCATTGGCTCTTTAAACATCAATGCAAAGAGTTAGCTTAACAGCATCCTATCAGGCTCATGGGCACCCTGTCATCCCTGGTTTGCCTTCAGGCAACACTTCATCAATGTTTTCAGAGATTCAGATGAAAAGAAGACAGTTGTTATTCAAACAGCTGCCTGAGCTACTTGCAAGTTCTCACAACATCACAGCTAATTATTGGTATGAATTTAGAATATTAAGTGAAATTGATAGAATCTAATTCAGTAATGCTCATTTGCTCTCACAGCCCGGGGTCATTCATCCACTGATGTGTGTTAAATCTCTGATATACTCTGGAGTCTATCCAGAGAAAAACAGAGGTGCTCTGTAAATGGAGCCCCTCTGCTTCCCTCCATCACCAAAGGTGTAAGAAGAACCAAACTCACTGGCATGGCTGTGGAGGAGCTGGGCAGCTCACAGACATTCCTTAAGATGCCAGTTGACTCTGCAGAGCCACCTCCAAATTATCCACAGAAGGAAAGGAAAAATGACTGCATAAACTGGTCTACAAAGGCAGAAGTGGTGGATGACTGATTCTCTTTGAGATGTTACTGATTTTTCACTGTGTTGTTTCTGATGTAGGGTAGGGAAGCCTTACAGCAGGACCTAGACAGGTTAGACCAATGGGTCAAGGTTAATTGCATGATGTTTAACAAGGCCAAATGCCAGGTCTTACACCTGGGTCATAACAACCCCATGGTAATCTACAGATTTGGGGAAGTGTGGTTAGAAAACTAAGTTTGAAAGGGACCTGGGGATATTCATTGATAATCAGCTTCTTATGAGTCAGCAGTGTGTGCAGGTGGCCAAGAAGGCCAATGGCATCCTGGCTTGTAATAGGAACACTGTGGACATCAGGAACAGGGAGGTGATTGTCCCTGTCTGCACTCAGCTCTGGTGAGGCCACATCTTGAGTACTGTGTTCAGTTCTGGGCACCTCACTATAAGAGGGGCATAGAAGTGCTGGAGTATGTCCACAGAAGGGTAACAAAGCTCATGCAGGTCCTGGAGCTCAAGTCCTACAAGGCAGCTGGAGTTGTTTAGACACCAAGAGGACTGTCAGGCATTGGAATGTCCTGCCCAGGACAACGGTGGAGTCACCATCCCTGGAGATCTTTAGAAGTCATTTGGAGCTGGTCCTTAGCGACATGGTTTAGTAGTTAGATTATGGTGTTGGTCAAAGGTTGGACTGAATGATATCGGAGGTCTTTTTCAACCTAAAACATTCTGTGATTTTGTGATTATTCCACTAAGCTAGAAAGAACAGCCTGGGTTAGTGATCAGCAATCAGCATGCTGCTCTTACCTGCTGTGGATGGGAAGGTTCATATACAGAAGCATTATTCTTTGTTCTTTTAGTTGAAAAAACAAAAGTTACTTGCTTGTTTTAATATTACTTACAGTTTCAATTCTGTGTGACAGTCTATTCTAACTAGTCTATAAATTTGCTTAATTTACCAAGAGTTGTATGCAGTTGAAATCACCATATCCTGCTGTACTACAAGATTTTTTCAACATGGAGAACATTGTGGGAACAGTCTGCACTCTCGAAGAATTGTGTTGGTAGAAGGGTGGTTTGTAGATGACCAGAACAACACAATTTAGTTCTGACAGAGGAAGATTTACTTGGCCTCAATACTCTTCAGAGGATTGAGAGGACCTTGTCAAAGGTTGAAAAAAAAAAAAAGCAAGTGAAGAGTCTAGCATTAATAATGACCATGGCAATGGTTTTTAAGCACAAAAAGCCAAAAGCACACAGCTTTAAAAGAACAAAGCAAACTTATGGAAAGCCAGACCCCTTGTCTTCTTCCAGAACCTAACTCTGGCCTGCTGACCATGCTCAGAAAGTCTTAGTGATGTATTTCATGACAAGAAGTTTCTAACTGGAAACTGGTTTAGTGTATGTGGTACTGTCTAGTTCCCAGCTCATTTTGTTCTTTAAATTCAGCACCAACAGGACAAACAAGATATTTTAGAAAACCTGTTTGTTCCTTAGAGACAATGAGTTCCTATGGATGTTAGATTTCTTTAATATGTTCTTAATGTGACTATTTTGAAGAAATAGATGGCACAAGAAGGAAAGCAATTTCTGCCACTTCAGCCTTGGGAAATAAACTATCACTGAGCTCAAACCACCACTGAGTTCTCACCACTCTGAAGCCATGTAGTATGTAGTACAACAAAAAGAGACACCTTAACTTTGCATTTTTGTATTTCAGTAGTTAGAAATTTCATTGAATGAAAAATGTATTTCTTCAGATGAGGGTGTTTATCTTGAGATAAACAGGGCGTCCACTTCTTTAAAGGTATTTTAAATACATCCTTGTTTACAGTGGAACAATTTTGAGTACAGGCTTGTGTTCGAGTCTGGAGAAAGCACATCCAAGCATGTAGCCAACAGCTACAGATCAGTTGAGAAATGTTTGGAAGTCTCTCTTTCTAATTCAGTTGATTCCCTTGTTTGCTTTAGAAGAGCTGGCTTGTTTTGGGGTGTTTTTTCTGTCCTTGCTTTACCAGCCTCCCTGTGCCCATGCCCCTGCCCTTTATGATCAGAATGATTTATGTTCCTAGGATTTATGCCAAGAAAACTAAACAGATTATTGGAAATCTTGATGGCATCAGTATAAGAAAGGTCTCCAAATCACCTTTCTGGATTTATTTATTGCACACTATAATCTGGCTTTGAGAATAATACTTGTTTTTAAATTTAATGGAACAAATGTCCAAATTTGGGGTGATCTTTCCATTTGCTTTTATCCAGCTCTTCTTGGATCTGTAGGAGAGCTGCTTAGAGCCTTAACCTTTCAATTCAGCTTCTTCAATTATTTACAATACAATAAACCTTCAAGAGCTAAAACAATGGGATTCCCCCTTCTTGTGAAAAACAAATCTTCCAGCTATATTTAACATTTAAAGCACTCAAAAGCTATTACTCAGTAGAGCTCACAATAGGAAATCACCATTTAGACACCTACACTGATCAATAAAATATCAGAAACTAAATGTATAAGCACTAATCATGATCTGTTGATCTTTATGAAGCTATAAATTGAATCAGCCTTCAGGAGGTAGAAGCTGCCAGCAGAGATGAGTCACATCATCCATGCATTAGACAAAACGGGGTGGCTGCTTTATTTAGCTGCTTTAAAAGTCCTTCTTTGTAGCAAAGTTTTAAGTAAAACGAATCTCACTGTAATGTCATAGATTCTAGCCCTAGTTTTAAGAAAATATTTATGGATAAGACATCTGATTCCTGTTGGAAGCTTTCCTCCGAATGGACTCCAAAGCCATGAAGCTTTTCTTGTATGTGTAGAGCCTCTATCCTCATTTGCAGCTTCTGTTCTACATGTGAAAATATACTTGCATGTGTATTATAGTCCTTGTTGGCATAAAATCTCTGTCAAAGATGTTAAAACTGTTCTCATTAATTTGCCTTCTTTGGCAAGTCAGATGCTTTAAGTATTATTTCCAGAGTTACTAATCATGATTATAGTGCAAAAAGAAAAAAAGAGTTGAGGGAACTGTTTTATCCCTAATGATACTTTTATCTCCACTTTGGGATAACATTTGCCAATACTTCATCCAAGTCCAATAAACAGAAAATAAGTAGGTTAAAGTGGAAAGAGCATGTCAAGTGACAAGATAACTACTGGAGATGGACGAGAAAGGAATGAATGAATGAATGAAACAACCATTCATCAGGATTTCCAGAGTTAGACTGGCAGAATAGTTTAGAAAACTATATGGGTTTGTGTCCTGACCCTAAAGGAATAGCACAGGGGCACCTTCTGCTGGCTCAGTATAAGAGTCATCCCTTTGCAACCCAGCCCCTCTCAGTATTTATTGTTTTGCATTGCCAAGGTCTGGGGGGCAGTTTGCCATAGAAGCCTGTGTCATGAACCAGATAGAATCCAGGATCTAGTGAGCTCTGAAAGCATGAACATATTTACATTAACAATGTATTTGTTGTCTGTTGTGAAAATGGTGTAGGGAGATGTGAGGAGAGTGGTCTTTGCTGTCCTGTAAGACTGAAAAGAACCAAACCAAGATATATTGGTCCATGATAATATAGAAAAAGATGTAAAAATAAGAATTAATTGAGTTCTGTTGTCCAGTTAAGGCAAAATAGAGTTACAAACCTTTTTTTTTTTCATTTGTTTGGTGTAAAATGGCTTTTAGAATATTTTGGTCCATCCTGAAGTTATGACATTGCACCTTAAGATAAAGACAGAAGAACACATGAAAGCATGGGTTTTGTAAGCTGGTGTCCCAAAAGATTCTTAGATTAACTGGAGGTCCTAAATTACTTGGAGAGCCATCAAATCCCTATACCTGGCTTTGACTATTATTTCCTGTGCAGTGATAGTAGTGGAACTGGTTATGGTGTGAATGGTCAAAGAAAAGAATTATTTTGTTGTCCTACCTGGCAGACAACCTACCAAAGCACATCTGGTGGAGATAAGAGTTCATTGTTAGCACCAGACCCACCTGAGTAATCAATCCTGTCATCACCTCCAGTGTAGAAGGATGAGCATGGGAAAGGCCCATGCAAAGGACAGGGGAGACATGGGACATACTCTCTGATGATTTTTAGGTGAACAAGTGAGTGGCAATACCTAGCAAAAGCAAGCTCTGCCTTTGCATCCTGCCAGGGGGGGACGGTACTGTAAGAAGAGTAGAGCTTCTAAAAGCAGCAGGGAAACCAAGCTTCAAATCTCCCTTTGATGGACTGTGAATCCCAGCTCTCCTCCTGTCTACATTGAAAAGTCCTACAAGAACAGCTTTTTCAGGCAGGTGTGAGTTTTTCTTCAGGTATGAAAGCTGTAAAATTGAGGAGGCCATGAAAAAGCTATTTGAACTTCTCATCTAGAAAGCTTATTATTATGGTCTGTGGTATAGTTAACTTTCCTCATTTCCAAATCAGCAGTGTAAGCTGAAAAAAATGCTCCATAAAATAAAATCAATATAAGAGAAAAGAATTCTTTCCTGAAATCTGGTAACAGTTTTTGACACTATTTCCCAGTAGTCTAGTAGACTTTTTCATATAAAGTGAATGAACACCCGCTGTAGGCCTTTACCTCTCAAGAACCCCAGATAACAAATTAGCCCCAAACCAGCTGGCATGGCAAACACCTCATAGTCATGTCAATATCTAAAGAGGATCTTCCCATCTCATAGAGCTCACATGTCACTAGACATCTGCAGAATTTGCATCTTAAGGGAGTTCTTTCATTGTGAGCCATTTGCTACCTAATGGAATTCAGGTATCAGTGTCAAGAAAGAACATAAGATATCTTCTCCCCAGCATTTTATAAAAAACAGAAAGACCAAGTAGGGAAGCCTGATCTTTCAGCAGAAGCTGCTATGTCTGACAGGTGGTGGCAAAGAAGACTTTGGCAATCTCACAGGTACCAAGGCTCTAGGCTTGTCATGAACTCTTGCTAATAGTGTTAAATGTAGTTCTGTAAACAGATGAACCGCTGATGATGATGAAAAGCAGAATCTGCATCCATATAATGTTAGGGAAATTCTGAACTAGTCAATTAACAAAAGGAAAGATAGCTATATAATCCTAGATCAAAAGTAACAAATTGAGACTTCTAGATATAATTAGCTAAGCTGTGTTGGGATTTCTTTAACAACTGCCATGGCATCTTGTTATATCATCAGAAAGTTGTCTCCTTTTGACTCTTTGGTATGCTTTCTCTTCCCCAGACTTTCTAATTAACAGCAAATATGCAAAGGAAGTGAAGGTCCAAGACTGTTTTGCATTCAGTAGCAGAAAAATAATTAAAATTGTCATGTATGCATTCTTCATTGTTTTGCTGTTCTAGTTTAAATATCAGTTTAACTTCTGGACAAGGCTTTGCTGCTTCTCTCCTGGATGTGAAATTAAATTGGCAAAACAGGTTTTACACATGGTTTTCTTTGTGAGTTTTCCAGGACTTACCAACTAGAAGTTTACAAAGATGTTAAGGACAGCATGGGTATGGTATAGCTCATCCTCTTTCATGGTCTTCATTTTAGAAAATATTCCTTTAATCCCAGCTGTTGTAGATGAAATCTTGGAGATGCAGCTTAAGCATCACCTCGTCACCTGACTCTGCAGGCAGCCTTCAGGTGGGGAGCAGCACCCACAGCTGAGGTCACCTTGTGTGGACCTCAGAGAGGGGTTTTTTTAGGTGAGTGTAAAAGTCTCCTTTATATGGTAGAAGTCACTGAACAGAGGAAACGTGCTAGATTTCTTGGCTGTAAAGGAACCTGAGCACCACCACAACAGCCCTGCCTGCCCACGTTACCAAACAGAAATTTACTTTATACTTTTCCTACTTGAAGGACAAGTGGCAGAAGCCTTGCCTCAGGAAAAGCTACAAAAAGGGATACCTGCTTCCTAATCTGTATCCATTCCTGGCAGTGGCAAGGTGTCCAGCAGTTTCTAAGCACATCTGGAGCTCAGCTCTCAACTGTCTACAATGGGATATTCCATTCAGTGTCTCACTTTCTGTTACCTAGGACTGAGAAACTAATGGTATGAAAGATTCAGAGTCCATTTACTGCCAATGTTTGAGGACATAATGTGATTTAGTTTGGCATGATAAAATATGAGCATGGTTTGAGTGTTCTGGTACCTGTAGGAAGATGCTATTAAGCACACCAATGGCTTGCCATCTGGTACCTGTAGGAAGGTGCTATTAAGCATACCAATGGCTTACCACCTGAACCAGAAGTCTGTCAAGTTATCTTGGATGCTTCCTCATGTTAATAGTGCTTCTGAAGAGAGTACAGATTAGCGTTTCCTAGATGACGATTATATTCATGACATAAATTACTTGCTTTTCAGGAGTTTCCAGCAGTACCTAAAATGTCCCTGATCAGCTCTTCCTACAGATCATGTTCTGAAATCACAAGTGCATCACCCCCTAATAGGCATCTTTCATCATTCTGAATGAACAATATTAAACAGAAAATGTAATTCCACCTCTACCTCAACTACTCCTTCTCAGCCCAAGCTCTGTGGAGCAAAGAATTTAGGCTACTATACTCTATAATAGTACTATGGCTTGTTGCTATACTTCACTCTCTGAATACTTCACTCACTTCATATTCTGCAACAAATGAGAAATGCTGAAGCCTCAAGATTCTGAGCTAAAGCTGTTCTTTAAATTCAGAAAAAACCCAGAAAGACCCATTAATAAACCACCCTCATTATGCAGCAACGGCACCATGAGCAGTTTCTATGGAAACATCATTTGCAGGAGCAGGAAGTGTTCATTTTACAATTAGATTATAGGATGTAGATAAATTTTTGATGAAACACACATTAGAGCATGGAGAATTCCCAGCCAAGTGCCTCACACAGTTTGAAATGGGAGAATTTCTGCAGTATCGATGCAGTGCTGCCTAGAATAATAAGTGGAGAGAGGAGGAATCTGCAGAAAGTGAAAGAGCATTTGCATTTCACACCAGTGAAAGCCTCCAGGTTTTGGTTCCCATATGGCAAGGATTGAGCAATGGCTGGATTTGGCTGATGCTTGCAGTCTGACCTCAGATGCACTCTCTGGTTCATTAGCCATCAGGATACGTGTAGGATGTGATGACTGCAGCTTTTAACAATTATCTGGGTACCAGGTAGTGAATACTCTAAGTCCTGATCCTGAGGGTCTGCCTACACTGTGGTTACTGCTCTGACATCTTTAATAAACATAGCTCATGTGGATTTGGCAGGATTGGTTATAATTAGTGATCTCCAGTATATATAGGAGTCCTGAAACAATGTATTCATTCCCCAGTAAAGTTCTGGGGAGAAAGTGTCAACCAGCAAGAGTAGGTCTAAGAAGTTGGGCTGAAGAGACTCAGCAATGGGAGCAAATCATCAGTGGAGGGACCCTGTGGATAGGCTGCTGAAAAGGACCATGTATGACCTCCTGGCCATAGGTGGAAAAGATCCAGATAGCAGAAGGGACCAAGTGTGATGTTCCTTTGGCTGAGGAAGAGGAAAGGGGAGGATTTCTGTCCAAATGCTGAGAGTCCAGCCAAGTGGTGGGAAGGACTAGTGGAGGTGGTGGCATCCTGCTGAAGGTATCAGACCTTGTTGGAGCAGAAGGTGCAAGATCTGCTGACAGATTTGCAGAGATACTGTCAGGAGGGTGTGCATGTGTTCCCAGCAGGTGTCAAGAAAGCTTCTGATATTTATCTTTGAAGAAGGAGTCTGAGTTATGATTACTGTTTGTATCAACATTTCTTTGGGACTCTCTCTTTCTGACTTAGTTATTAATCAGAAAACTTAAATCCCCTAACACAATGCTGGTAACTTGGCATATTTCTGCTTTATTTACAGAAACATAAGAAATATGGAAATACTTTTATTATACTATTTATTATATTTGGAATCCCAAATCCCATTGCATAGAGCCGTGAGAATAAGTCATGGTGAACCAGAAGCTTAATGTGGGCCATCAGTGTGCACTTGCATCCCAGAAAGCCAGCCGTGTCCTGGGCTGCATTAAAAGAAGTACAGTCAGTCAGTCAAAGGAGGTGATTCACCCCTCTGCTCTGCTGTGGTGAGAGTTGTGTGCACCTGCAGTTGTGTGTCCAGTTCTGGAGTCCCCAACATAAGAAGGACACAGAGCTCCTGGGATGTGTCCAGAGGAGAGCCACTAAAATGATGAGAGGGGCTGAGCACCTTCCTTATGAAGAGAGGATGAGGAAGTTGGGCTTGTTCAGCCTAGAGAAGAGGAAGCTCTGAGGTGACCTTAAAGTGGCTTTCCAGTACCTGAAGGGGGCCTACAAGAAAAATGGGGTAGGGCTTTTTGCATGGGTGTGTAGTGGGAGGACAAGGGGCAATGGTTTAAGAATTGAAGAATTTAGACTAGACATCAGGAAAAAATTATTTCCTGTGAGGGTGGTGAGACACTGGAACAGGTTGCCCAAGGAAGTTGTGGCTTTCCCCTCCCTGGAAGTGTTCAAAGCCAGGTTGGATGGGGCCTTGAGCAACCTGATCTAGTGGGATGTGTCCCATGGCAGGGGGGTTGGAACTAGATGATCTTTGAGGCCTCTTCCAACCCAAAACATCTTGATTCTACATTCTTCAGATATTTTCTGAAGCTATGAGTACTAGAATTTCTGTTTCTTTAAAACAAAATTTGTGTATATTGATGTCTCTACAACTTGCTGGTCTGAAAGGAAATTGGGTTGAGTACTGTTTCATGCACATAGCTTCATATTAGTGAGTCTAGTATCTGGGAAGTGCTGAGGAGAATTCAACTTAGTTTTGAGGCTAAAATGAGACTCTGATTATGCTGAATCCAGCTGCTTGGAATAGCAGAAATAAGCCATAATTGTGTCTCCAGAGACACTACAGCAGCTTTCGCATCTGTTCTCTTTTTCCACTGTAAACCATAGCACTCCAGTTTTTAATATCAAATGCAACAGTTTGCCTCTACATTATGGCTTGTGTGTAGCTAACAGCTCCATAAAACGACCTCCCAGCAGTTGTGTGAAATTGAGATGAGAATCCTGTGCAATATGTGAGTGGTAGTTAGGATTGCATTTCAGAAAGCCCATTTCCTAATGTGAACTAATGCGTGTAAGCCTCCCGATTTCCTACTGGTTCACTGGTTTTTTTCACTGGTGCAGAGGTTTCAAACCCATGTTTATTTGCAAGTAGAAAACTGAGTTCAATCCACTTATGAAAGCACTTGTAACTTTTAGATAAAGCACCTCCTGACTGAAACAAGTCTAGAAAACAAACGCTTCTGAAGATGTAGAGATGTGAGTTTCAGACACAGGCATTTTGAATACATGAAGCCATCCACACCATAAGTTTACACCAGCGTAGAATGATTTTACACTCAGGGAAGAGTTGGCTGTGAGGATAGGGCTAGATCACACTCCTCAGCTCTACAAAATGCTCTGTTGGACCCATCAAGGAGCTATGATTTTTGGGGAGTGGGGAAGCCCTTTTAGGGTGGTTTTTCTTTTGTTCCAGGTGCTGCTCCAGAGGATCATATTTTCTAGGTTAAATTATGGTTGCTTGAGGACTAATCTTAAGAGACATTGCTTTTCATGAAGATTTTCTTCTCCTTTTTTTCTCTTAATTTTTGTAATTGTGGAATTACAATAGAATAGACTGTGACCCTTCTTTACTCTTTTACAGCCATATAGACAACACATTGAGAGGAAATTACTTTGTAAATAAGTATTTCAGGAAAACAATATTTACCTTAATAGCAAGAATTTGTAATCCCCCAAGAATATGTTATTACAGTTAGTAGCTGCTAGGCAATACTGAAAAACCATTTAACAGCCTGTAATGAATAAACAGGACTTATGGTAAACAAATAGCTAGTTTCTCTTGTTAGGAGAAAGAAATGGCTCAGTAATCAAGACTGTGGCTTAACCAATACATCATATTGCTACTGTACTCGAAGGGCACTGCAGGGAGGACAGGAAAAGTGCTAGGAGACCAGGACAAAGGCAAAGGATAAATTTAACCATTTTCCTTGCTCTTTCAGGAGAAGAATACAAAAAAATTATTTAGGAATGCAAGAGAAAATCAGTGTATGGATTTACTGACTGCAGAAGGGGTTTGCTCTGTAATGGGGTACCAGTGCTAAATTTCCCAAATTAAGGTTGAGGGTGAGAGGTTGGGGGTTCTGAGGGGTTTTGGGCCATGCTGCAGTCCCCAGAGTGAGGACTTATTAGGTTATGTAGGAGAACTTCATGCAAACATATAGGCTGCCAGGGAGGAGTCTTTCTGCTTGCCTCACAGGGGGGGTTGGGTGCATCGATAGGTATGTGAAGTAACTAAATATGTCTGAGGTGCATTCCCACTTTCCAAAAGCTCTCTGATTTTTTGTCACAGATTGAACATGTGATTGACAAATTGGAAGCATCAGATTGCTGCCAGATACTCACAAATCATTTGATTTGGTGCTGAGCAATGCTTGACAGTTACAGTGTTTCAGAGACATTTTGCTGCAAAGTGATTAAATGCAGAACAGATGACTGCCCAGTGCATGCGGGTTTTGAATGAAGAGCAAAATGTAAATAGTTCTAATGAGAACCTGAAGCTGAAACAGCCATTCCTGCAGAGTGTGGAGTCATGTGATTTTTAATATTTAATTACTCACCTCCGACAGGGTTTGAATTTCCAGTTTAACTCTATAGCTCACTTTTAAAACCCCACTGATAATAATTTTTCATCCTGTTCCACTTAAGTTATGAGAAGAGAAGAATGAAGTGTGCAGAATTTTGTTGTTGTTGTTGTCATTGTTATTATTAGCCTAGAATGAAAGCACAGATCCTTTCCTGAGGCCTGTCTAGGTTATAAAAAGTACATTAACTAGTGCAGATTTATAGATTTTTAAAATTTCCTCTTATCTGCAGGAATTAGGACCTTCTATGATAGTAAGTTTGAACAGTGGCTATTTAGTAAAATACTGAGAAGTTTATTCTTTAATCTCTACTGATAATAACTGTATTTAGCTAAGATGAGGAAAAATGCTGAAAGGAGCACACGCTGCTTTAAAGGTTTGTGGTGCACTGAAACTTCTGTCTTCCATCCATGGAACTTTGATGCTAAAATAAAAAAAATTGCTGTTTTGTCAGTGTGAATTTTGTCACTCATCAACAGCTGCCTTTGATACCCTGATATGGCTGGAAATGGAGTTTCTGCACGTAATTCCTTGGAGCTTGACACCTGGAACAGTGACCGAGTAACCGAATAGGCATCAGAGGCAGCAAAAATGCATGCAAAGGACTATGAGGAGGGGTTAAAGATGTCTCTGGTCACATTACCTGAACAATCTAGTCTGAAAATTGCATATTTTCTGAAATATATAGAATTAGTTTTATGCGAGATTTCTCTTCTGCAGACTGAATGTCCCACAGGGTGAAGAGGTTTTAAGACTGGATTATTTTAATTAGTAACACTGTTAAACAAAACCATGGTTCTGGCTACCTGGGCCTATGGGAACTTGTGCTTCTACTTAAGACCATAAACAATTTCAATTAATTTCCAGTGGTTACTTATTTGCAGAAGAGTGAAAAATTCTCTAAAATGGAATCTACAGATACACTTTGGAAACTTTTCCCTCTGCCAGGGAAAAGGAAAGGAGGAATGTAAGGGTGAGAACCACCATCTTTCCATGGCTGTTTGGTCATTATTTCTTTGAAAAGTGCTGTCTGCTCCACCAAATTGAGACAAGGCAATAAAAGGAAAGGATAAGCTGGAGTCTTTCAGTTGAGGTTGTAGTAGAAATTGTCAGTACATGCACTCAGCTGACCGTTTCCTTTGCTTCTGTTCTTAAGAGCCTGTGGTCTTCTTGCAAGTGGTCTAAGTTTGCAGGGCAATCTTGAGAAACGGGATTTCTGAAACAGAAGATGTTCCCTCTGTCTGGCCCTTACTGCATGGGAGTTAAATGTGTCTCCTGGACAGTGAACTAAATGGTAACGTGCCAAATCCCTTTCCTATCAGGAAATGATTGCAGATAACCCAAACCCAAAGGATGACAGAGGGGAGAAAAGCAAAGAGAAAGGAGAGAACAGAAATTGCAAAGGGAACAAAACTTTGAAAAAGAGGGCTAAAATCCAGGAAGCCCCAAGAAGAGGTTCAGAAGACAGCAGGTTTCACTGAGCCTTGAGCAGTAAAATTAAGGTGGAAAAAAAAGAAGAAATTCAGGGAAGGGAGGGAAGGTTATGTGTGAAAAATAAATGAAAGGGGCTAAAAGGCAATTCAAATGAAATCCGTAGAGAATAAATCAGAAAGGAAAACAGCCTGGAAATAAGAAAGAGGATAGAGCATATGGGAGCTGGGTGGGCAGACAGCTGGAAAGGGACAAGTGGCAGATGGGGAGTTTTGCCTAGACAACACGTGCATGTTTGCACCAGTCTGCCTCCTCGTAAGCGAACCGAAGGTTTTCATCAGAATTCTCTGAGATTTGCAAATCTTGGATTTTGCTGAAGCTGGCAGGTATCTCCCAGAGATATTATTGATATACTAGGCTTTTTGAAGTTATTCTTCCCTAGAGTTTAGCCCCCCAGAAAAAGTCATTTGAGGTTGGGTTTTTTTGCTATTGTCCTATTGCTCATACATCTGAACTTTGTGCAACAGCTTTATACTATTAACTATCTGGTGACAACTTGTTATTCGTTATTATAAAAAGTTTTTATTTTTGTATTTTAGGAATATTCTCATTATTCATGGGTAGCAAGGGTGTAGCTGTGTTGGGCAAAGAATTTTAAGTAAGTGATGATAAAGTAACATATTCTCATAAATTTTACTATGTTATATTTTAGACACATTTGCACAATCTCAAGGAGTTTTCATTTTACCAGTAATGTTGCATTATTTGAACCTTGCATTATTAATTGAGAGTTTAAAATATGTTTGGAAAATCTTTCATGTTCTTGAGGTGAAATAGTTACTGTCATATAACTCTGCACATTGCTGGAACTCATGTTCCAGACAAGAGACATTTTTGACCCAGGAAAAGGCAGGATGACTTCATTCTTGAGCTGTAAGTATGCTTTTATTAGCTTGTCTTCTTTAAATTAAACTTTTTAAAAAACCTGAATTGTACCAAAAAGGAATTAATCTGTGTCACTTTCTACTATTTAAAAAAAAAACACCCAAAACAAAAAACAACAAAAAACCCCCCACCAAACTCCCCCCCCAAAGCAAGCATAAAAAAACCCTAAACCCAAACACCAGACAAGATACAACTAATTGTTCTGAATGTAGAGTATTTTTTCCTACAACAGGCAGGTTTAGCACCTTAATGTTGGCTCTGATATTTATGTCAGCAAGGAAATTGGCCAGTGCTCCGTTCAGTCTTGGAGGACCATCTTTCTAAGTAATTCGATTCTTTCTTTAGGATCTTTTTCATATTTCATATGTATCCAGTCTATTGTAGAGATGACTTCATTGTCCCTTGGTTTTCAGTAGTGAATGATTAGAAAAATCAGCTCTTATCTAAATCAAAGGTAACTGTCTGTGGCATGGGAAAGACTGGTTCTTTCAGCCAGAATGGTGTTAACCTCAGCACCACTATGTAACAGTTGAATGGGCCAGTATCCAGCCCCAGGTGATAGCTCAAATCCTGTCAGATTAACATATTTATCTTGTACTCGGTTATTAATGGAGGCAGGAAATGGGGGTTCTACATAAATGATGTTTCAAGCTAAAATGCTCTGAACGTACACAAATGAACATAGCTCTTTTTTGATATCAGTCATCTATAGCAATTTTCACTAACCTTGTAACCTACTTGTTATGTTGTGATGCTCAGATTAACCATGTAATAATTTCATAGTTTGAAATGTTAATAAAATAGTTTAGATACAGTAGCTTCAATTCACAACACAAAATAGTGACCTAGGTGGCTAAAATATGAGAATATTAGCAAAATATCCACTATTTAAAAAGCTGTCAGAATATCCTGTGAGTTTTCCCCTAAGTGTATAAAGCTTTGGTATGTAGTCTAATCTCCAGATTCAAAAGCAGAAAAATGCAGCATTAGCAGGGCGTTAGATCATTCACAAGGAAGAGTATTTTGTGTTCAGTTCAAACAAAAGCTTCTGTTACTTGCTGAAGTCTGAAATAGAGCTGACACTGTTATCATAGTATATGTAAAGTGCCAGCGCAACATATTCAGTGATTTTGCAATCCTCCGGGCTCCAATAGAGTTTAAAATGAGTTTAAAATAGTAAGGCTTTATCATCAATAAACTCATGTAGATTTTTTTTTTCTTCCAGTAAGACAGAGGAGATACAAGTAACAGCTGACACAGTGTTTGTACACTACAAATTCAATGTCATGTTAAAATATACTGAGCCATAGAAGTCATTTAAAGCCATCTCAACAAAGCTTGATTATCAGAGTAATCCCTCTTGCCACTGCTCACTCAATTCAAGGTCTTTTGAAGTCCTGTGGGGAAGTCTTTCATCTCTTTAATGTGTTTTGAGAGAAAAACATAGCACAAAACCAGCATCTTAGCTTCTAACAGAGCTATGAGATAGCTGAGAGACCTTGAAATACAGTCAATAGGAGGTAGAAATATCTACATGAGAAAATCAGAATGGTACTATGGCCTGGATGGATGTATTGTAGGTAATCACAGCCAGCACTGTGTTGTACAGCCTCCTGAACTTTAAAGTCAGTTTATAGTTTTAGTTAAATTAATTTATAGCTCCAGTCAATCCTGTTGATTGGCCAGCATGGAATATAAAGGACAGCAACACCCCTGCACTTGAGAGTTATGAAATTATAGAGGATTTAATTTTAGCGTGGCAGTAACTATAAAATTATTCACTGCCCATGAAGATAAACTTCTAACAATGCGTTCCTTAACCAAATAGGTCTTCAAAAAAGTATGTTGCCAATTTATATATTTGATTGTAGAGACAAGGAAGCATGTATCACATTCATGCAAATATAGCACAAATCTAGATTTGTGATTGTTTAGCTCATACCTTTTTTTTTTTTTCTGGCCTACTATTGCAATCCTCTGTCTAAACACATAATTTTATATCCTGGTGATACTTCCACTGGTTTATGTAGAATAAATGTATTTAAATTGAAAGGACTGAATCACTGCAATATAGTGTAACACATATTCTGCTGAGATCTTAGTTGTAATAATCAGAGGTGCACAAATTATTTAAGAACCTTGATTTATTTTAAGATATACTTTGCATATCATGACAAAATCAGATTTAGGTGCTCAGGTCCAGAAGAGATATCATGACTGTAGCCAGGTGGGGGTCAGTCTCTTCTCCCATGCAGCCATCAGCAAGACAAGAGGGCATGGTCTTAGGCTCTGCCAGGGGAAGTTTAGGTTAGATATTAGGAAGAAATTCTTTACAGAGAGGGTAATCAGGCATTGGAATGGGCTGGCCAGGGAGGTGGTGGATTCTCTCTCCCTGGAGGTTTTTAAGAAGACAGTGGATGTGGCACTCAGTGCCATGGTCTGGTAGCCACGGCGGTAGTGGATCAAGGGTTGGACTTCATGATCTCTGAGGTCCTTCCATCCCAGCTCATTCCATGATTCTATGACTCCTCCCACTTATGATTTGCCTGATACTGATAGAAACATTGAAATTCACAGATAGCTACAAGAGTAGCTATCTCCCACAACTTCACCCAGCTGTGACAGAGCTCAGAAAGTGCTGAGCATCCTGCTGGCATCCAGAAGTATGGCTTTCCTTGCGGATTTGGGTAGAGGAGTTCCTCTGGTCCTCTTAAACAAGAAAACACTTCTCAGCCTCTCTGGGAAGCATGCAGCCATCAGAGAAGTCTGGGAGACTGCCATCCTGGCATTAGTTTTACGGTTTTATTGCTGCAGAGGGACACATACAGAAAAGCTGGTCTGGAGAAGGCTTTTTCTTCTAAACTAAAGGCAAATTATAGTCATGCTGCAGTAAAAACAAAACAGAAAACAAACAAACAACAAAAAAACCCAAAAACGAAACAAAAAAGCCACAACAACAAAACCACAAGCAAGCAAACAAAACCAAACCCCAAACAAACCAGCAAACACCAAACCACAATGCACACAAAGCACCTCACACACTCTGGGGTTTAGCTTGGTAACTGCACGTCACTGACAGTTCCAGTTCTGCACCCTGAGGGCTTGCACCAGTGTTCAGTTGACAAAAAAAGGATTAGATTAAGGAAGCAGAGAATTAAAAGCAAACTGCATTAACAGATGAGTTTTGTAATTATTTGATTTTTTTCTGCCTGATTTTTTTCCGCTGTGTAAATTAGCTTGGCTCTATTCAGTAGCATTATTTGTCTTTTACCATTGATGTTACATTAAATTTGGACATTGTCACTTCCTAGGAAGTAATTATCCTGCCTACACATGCTCTTGATTCAACAATTAGATAAAAATTTTAACTGCTCAGAATAAAAATTTTAACTGCATCAGAGGCATCTGATGGAGAAAAATGCTCAAATACTGTATTTGTGTGAGCATTTCTAAATGTTGAAGCACTCGTTTATGAGTAAATAATCCGTAACTCTTTGACAGATCTTGTGAGAAGATGTTTTTTTAATCCATAAACCATAACTTTGAGTAGAGTGTAACAATCCCAAAGGCTTCTGCTCGCACTGTGCTTCCACACCTACTGGTGTATATATACCTGTAGACATATTCAGAATACAAATCTTAATAAATATCCATGAGCTTAATGCCATCCCCTTTTGGTAGAGGTGTGTGGATGGGTGAGATGACATGAATGGTGTGGGCAGTGGAGAGTGGCAGCTGACTGAGGTTCTGCCTTCCTTCACTTGTGTACAATTTGTACATTTTGGTTTCAGTTCAGGATATCAAAAGAATATTTCAGTGCCCTGAATTATGTGCCTGTTTCCCAGCATTTCTGTAGTTCGTGCTCTGAGTATTGACAGAAGAATGAAAAAGCAAAAATATTTGGGCATTAAAAACCAGAAAAATGCTGATTCTTACTCTGAGTTTAGTGGGCTTTGGGTTGCAGAATGTGCCCTGCTCAAAGGCTGACTGTGAAATGACTGTGCTCTCATGTCTCTATGATACTGACTTTGATGAAGGGAAAAAATTTTTTTCCTATCATTTACACTTGCAGACCATGCTGGCACCCTGTCTGAAGTGGGCTGGAAGTGTGGGAGGGAAGGACATAGAGTTTGCCTGGGAGTAAGCACAGAGCAGCCACTTGCTAGCTCCAGGGGTCTGAATTTCCACACCACTGTCTTTGCAAGTGTCTTTGGATGCAGTGATAGATTGGTATTTTATTTACATTTTTATTAGATTAGGTCATTATGATGAGGATAATACAATTCAGTGATTCAGTTTTGAGCTTCTGTTTTCAACTATGAAGTCGATTTTTGTGTCAAATACATCTTAGGAGTGTGCAATTTGGCTAAGCAGCACAGATTGGTTTCATTTCCATTTGGTACAGGCAGAATATGGCCCTCCACATCAGTCTTGCTGATTTTTGAATTGGGTCTCTACTGAAAGGGGAAAAAAAATATAAAAACGCAAATTGGTTTTGAATTAGTTTGAAATTTCAAAACAAAGAAAAAAAAAACAAAACCAATAAAAATGTCTAAAAAAAAAAGCCCTTTGCTCAAGACAACTTCTTGACCACATCAGATGGCAATGAAGCAAAAAATAAATCCACTCACATTTAAACTTGACTCTTGGTTTGAAAATTCCACTTCTATTTTCAGACCTCTTTCAGCTGTATAGATTTCCAAGTAAATAAATATAATATAAAAATAGATAAATTTATTTATATAAATATAGATTTCCAAGTAAAACTCTTTCCAAGTAAATAAATGCTAAGCATACAGCAGTTCGACTGTAACAAGCTGCTATGTATGAAACTTTATAGAAAATAAAATGTTTTGGAAACCTGTTTTGATGTAAAAAATGTAAAAAACTTTCAAGTGTGAGCTCCATTCAAAAAAATCTGAATACAGTTTTGAATAAAGAAACACAGTTTATTACCAGACCTACAGAGAGATGATCAGTATCTCCACAAGCAATTATTCTTGAACACCATTTGGGTCTTTCTTACAAATAACAAGAAATTGTCTCAGTCATTGCTTACAATAGTTATAAGCGAATATACAACGGATAGACACATATATTTAATATTTTCTTCCTTCTAATAATTTATAATGCAAATAATCAGGCACAATCCAGTGATAATTACCACGTAACTTGCTATTTCTAGATCCTACCATACAGCTGTCTTCCAGAAGAGATATCTCAAGATAATTGACTTCTGATTTCATGGTACAGTAATTCTGATAGATATTTTGTTGTTATGTCCCATCCAACTGCCATGCAAATATATTTGGATCTTGAAGGCAGGAGAGTCTGGTGACCCCAACTCCCCAGTACTGTTTGAGGGTCCTGAATCTAGCATTCCCTAAAGTCTTATGAATTTTTGCCAGTCTTGAGAATATTACTTTCACCCCTGTAATATTCACCAGGTTTTTTATCAGAAGTTGGAAATAATTTGTCGTTCACAGTGAATTTGCGTAATGTACCTCGTTTTGTCTTGTGGGGTTTTTTTTCTGTTTTTTAAAATCAGATATTCAAAATAATATCTTTGATCATTAGATCAAAGTCTGCTGAGAATGAGTATTTGATGACCAGAGAATCAGTTTAAACTAACTTGTAACTTTTGTGGTAATGCAGCAGCTATCATAGCGTCCAACTTGCTGTAGTTAGGTTTTTTCCTAAATAAATAACTGGGTGTTTTAAAAAAAATCAATTGATGTCCTTATTCAGTTTTTTAATTGCTTTCTACTGGTAATTTTATAGTCTTGGAAAGTACTTGCATACCTGAGTGTTCTGAAAGTGTTGTGTTAATACTGGATTTCACTGTACTATCCCAGGGATGTTACCTTCCTTTTCCTATGTGAGCTTCCCATGGTGATCTAAAATTTAACTTTAAAACTGCCAGTTCTAAGGCAGCTGCTCATTTATATTCTTTGTGTTACTTTGTTCTGTATTACATGACAGCATTTGATTTACTTTAATAATTTAGTTAATATTGTCAGTGACCAAATATATGTTCCACAGGACTCTTTCTCATAAAACTTTTAGTTCTTCCCAGCAGAAGAAGCACTTGCTGTGTTTCCAGGGCAAAGCAGAAATCAAAGCCTTCTTGTATTCTCTAGTCTGTGTATTGTACTGGTGACAGCTCAGAGATTGTCTAATGTCATGTAAAATAGTCTTAGCCCCAGGAATACAAGGACACAAATGGGTTATTTTGCAGATTGCTTTTCTCTCTAACGTGAAAAACCTGTACTATTTACGGTCTGACAAAAATGAAGCTTTAAGTGATTGCAAAATTACCCATGAACTTCAGATATTTTCTCAAGGCCAGCTGACCCCTGTTTGATCCATCATCATACATAATCCTGTGCCTGGCAGCCTCTGTGGCAGATGTGCTCCTGTCCTTGCTGCAAGCACCCAGCACCCAGAGGGAGGTGCAAAGGGGAAGTCAGCCTGGCTCTTGCTGCAGCAGGCATAAGGTTGTGCTGTTAGAAGCTCCTGCTTTTTTGTGCATACAACATAAATCTAGCAACCTCTGGCTTAAATCATCGTTCTTCTTGATTACTCTATAGAAAAAAGTACAACTGTGGTAATATCACAATATTCCTATGGTAGAGCTATGTGTGATAAGAACCTACAAAGCAATTTTCTCTGGTTGTGCACTTTTATTTTGGAAGCTCAAAGGAAAAAAACAAAATCCTGCCATTGAATTTGCAATGCCTTCTTTCTATGCAGAATGTGATCTGTTTTCTGACAGGGCATATGTACCACATGACAAGTCAGAGAGGGATGTTAGAGATCTGATCATGGTACAAATCGGGATCCTTCGAGTCCCAAGCATTAGAATCTTGTTGGATATAGCAAGACTAGATAATCTACTTTTAGAGAAGGGACATCATGGTATGCTCATTTAAAACCTCTTCTTAAGATGACAGCAGGCCTGCAGGTCCCAGATTTTCAGCAATATTTGTGTTCCTAGTGAAAATTCTGCCCTTTAGATGGCTTTGGTACCCTTTACCATCTGCTGTTGAACTCCACAAATGCCTGAATTCCCTGAGCACAGCATTCCTGCAAAAACTGACACTGCTTGAAGCAGGGGCTCCGAGTCATGCTGAAGTCCCTGCAGCACTGAAGTAGACTCAAAATAGAGAGAGCCCCACTTTCCTTGCAATGGGACCAACTCATTTAGCTATGCTCCAAGTGCCTCTGCCTCTACTGCTCCTCTGTATGTCTCTCTCTCTTTTTCTTTAGGATGCTCTGTTAACTACTCCTATTAGGATTGTTTCAGTTCAGCCCAGTTAGTGTTTTATTAAAACAGCCAGAACCTCTGTGGACAGTGGATGCAACATCCACCTGTAACAGGGAGGCAACAAGTGGTCTGGTGATGGGGCTTCTGATGGGATGCTGCCATCACATACTTTCCTGAATTGCTGAGTAGCCTCCAAACCCAAATGACTCTGTGTAACCCAGGTACCCTGAGTAACATGCAGTCTCATTTTTTTCATAAGCATTTTTTGATATCTAACTCCAAACAATTATTTTCAGGCTTGGATCCCAAACTGAGGGAGATGTCTGTCTGAATGAAGAGAAAGTGTTTACCATTGAATCATTACCTTGAACCACTAAATTTCACTTCCACTTTAGCCTTGTTCTTGTCTATCAAAGTGATGGTTCAACCACTGAAATGTCACCCTGTAAGAGTAATGAGTTTTACAGAAACTAGATCTGTATTCCTTGAGTGTGACAAATTTATGCCATTTAATCAGACGAGTTTCTTTTTAAGAATGTGGTAGCCAGTCTGGCAAAAGTTTGGGTGGGTCAGTGGCATGTGGATTTCTTCACAAAATGTGAATAAATTAATATTCAGTAAGTTAAATATTCAGTAAATGTGAGTTTACTCAGAAAAAGGAGGGAATTCAAAGTGATAGGTGAAGATGCTTTTATATATTCTTAGGGACACTGTTTGGGGCTTGTTTGCTTTTACTATGACAACCTTTCTTCCACTAAAAAAGGACATGGTTTGTTCAAACACTGAATGCTTCTGCTAGTCACTTTTATGTAACCAAAAAATAATTAGAGCAATGTCCCTGAGATAGTGAGTGGCTTCTAGATGTACTTGTGGAATAACTGTGGGTGAAATGGACTTCTGGAGGTCATCTAGTCCAGACTACTCCTCAAAGCAGGACCAAAGTTGGATCATAAATGTAAATTCTGTGCCATTAATTCATTATTTTAAATGCGTACAACATATGTTTGTGATACATATGGCAGTCTATATACATCTTAATTTAATCTAGCATATTAATAGCATGAAATTTTAGGTATGTGAATATCAAAGCGTCCCATACTTTAGTCAATTCAAAGTCCATTTTTGCTCTTTGCTGCTGGCCTTTTCCCCCTTTCTTTCAGAGAAATAAAGCCCTAACTCTGCACAGCAGCTAGAAGGAGCCTGAAATCTACCTGTCGATAGTGTTGCAGCTTTAGCAATTGCCTGGAGATGGGCAGTCAAATCCAGTTCCCTCCTCAGGCAGAGCTCACACACTTTTGGCATCCCTATAAATTGTTTACAGCACAATGTCTCCAAGATTTGTTGCTCCTCAGAGCATGAAGAAGCATAAACTTGCTGCCTCACACAAGAAGTGGTTGTACTTGCAAGTCCCCCTGACAGCTCAAAGTACAAACACATTTTATTTTTTTTTAAGACTTATACAATAAAAATGTAAAGAACTGTCCTGACAGATGCACTTAGGGGTGCAGGATGCAGACTGGAGGTTTCTGATGCATGCCTCTCTTTGGGTCACTGAGTCCAGGTGTCCCCTGGATACCATCATCACACTGCTGCAGGATGGGCTGCATGCCTGCACCCCCAAGCCCACCCCACAGAGGCAGGGTAGCTGTAACAAAAGACTGGAGAGAAAGACAGTAATGGATGAGCAGCTGGCTGCATCCCCCTGTTGGCTCCTGGACTGTAGGAATTGGGCCAGAAACAGCCTCCTCAGCTTCAGAAAGGAAATTTCCTTCTCAAGGAAGGTTTTCTAGCACCCTAATTCAGGGGTAGATATTGCTCTGTTTTGTGACTTCTTTGTAGCTGATTGCTGCTCTCTCTGAGCACTGGATGAGCTGAATGCTGCTTTTTGGCTCAGCAGGAGAGTGCCAGGTTGAGAGGTGGCTCTTTTGAATTTTTGTTTTTCATTAACTGCATACTCTAGACAACTCCTCTTTGGTGATCATGGAAATCAATGCAGTCGTGGCTTATGGGTGATGGCAGGGAGGACTAGAAACTAGCAGAAATTGTTTGGAAATATTCACTGTGGGAAGAAGGGCAGCACTGCATGTTCCGGCAGGTGTGATGCCTCCAAACGTGTTACCCCAAGCAATGGTTCAGGCTTGGGGAAGAGTGGCTGGAAAGCAGCCTGATGGAGAAGGATCTGGGAGTAGCGGTGGATGGGCCACTGAACATGAGCCAGCAGTGTGCCCAGGTGGCCAAGAAGGTCAACAGCATCAAAGACTGTGTCCAGCAGGAGAAAGGAAGTGATCATCCACCTGTACTCAGCCCTGGTGAGGCCACAGCTTTAGTGTTGTGTTCAGCACCACAGTATAAGAAAGACATTGAGGTCCTGGAGCATGTCCAGAGAAGAGTTAGAAGGCTTTTGAGGGGTTTAGAGGGCATGTTGTGTGAGGAGCAACTGAGAGAATTGGGGTTATTTAGTCTAAAGAAGAGAGGGCTTAGGGAGGATATTATTGCTCTCTACAGCTACCTGAAGAAAGGTAGGATGAGAGGAAATGGGTTTAAGTTGTGCCAGAAGAGGTTTAGGCTGCATATTAGCGAAAAAATACTTACTGAAAGAGTGATGAGGAATTGGAATCAGCTGCCCATGGAGGTGGTGGACTCACCATCCCTGGAGGTTGTTCAAGAAGGGTTTATATGTGGTGCTTCCAGATATGGTTTAGTGGTTTGGTAGCTGGATTATGGTTGCAATCAATGATCTTAAAATTCTTTTCCAAACTGAATGATTCTGTGATTCTAGATAGTCCGCTCCTCATTTCAGGAATGAGCATCCATGAGGGTTTCAGAAAGGTTTTCCTCACCCAGGGAATGACCATTTTCTCTCTAGAGTGAGTAAAAACATGCATGAATGCAGGAAAGCTCTTCTGGGATGCCTTTACAGATTTCTCCAGTTACAAACTGGGAGTCAGCCCTTGAGCTCTGCTGGCTGAGGTAGTAATTCTTATGATGCTTAACTTCAGCTTTGTAGCCTCGCTACACATTACCATGAGAAACAGAGGGGTGCTCTGTATTCAGTGCCTTTCATGTTTGTTTGTTTTCTCATGGAGGAAAAGGAAGGAATGATTTATGTCAGATTGAAATTCAATTTTGTGAGGAAAATGCTGCATCTTGGTTTTCTCATGGAAGACATTACCATTTATTAAAGGATGAGAGCATTCCCCTCACAGCTTCCTCTGAGATTCATAAAAGTGCACATAAAAAATGTGTACTTACAAAACATTAATTAAGTGGATAACTTTATCAGTCATATCCTTATTTAGTAGCACCCAACCATTACAAAGCTTGTAAAGAGAAACAGCAGCAACAAATTTTTGCTTTACTTTTATTGTGGGTACTGCATGCACCAAACTGCCTGTGGGATTACCACTTAATTTTTGATGAAGAGAAAGGCTCATTTTGGTAAATATCACAAACTGTGGTGTATTTGCAGAGTGATAAGAGTACATTAGTGTCTGCTACATCAGCTTGACCAGTTGCTTAGACTGGTTACTTATTTGGCACAAATTAGTGTGTTGGAGACAGGCAATTCTGACAGCTTTAATAATGGGGTAACTGAGTATTTGCAAACATACTCATAAATGCTTCCTTTAAGGCTGCAGGGGGAAAGATGCACCAATTGCTCTTGCTTGCTCATGGTATAGTAACAAGATCTGAGCAATAATGTGCTCCTGTGTTTCTCCTTCAGGGTATGAATCTGATCTGTAGTAATGTAAACTAAGCATAAATTTCTGCTTTAAAAATTATGGTCCTATTTATTCTTTACTTTGAGCATGTGAAGTGCCTGCACAGATGCCAGGTCATTAAGAAATATCTGACACTTTTTCACGTTTGTGTGGAGCACATAATATGATATTTGAGTTACACAAATAATAAGGAAAAACAAAGAGTAGAAGAAGGTAAGTGAATCTGAGGCTGAACTTCAAGCACTGCAGATAACCTCATCTTAAAGGCAGTGAGATTTGGCCCTAGAGAGCTAAATACTTACGGCTTCAAGATGCAATTCAAGTAAAATTTTTCTGAGACTCAGAGAAAAACACTAACATCCAGAGGATTTTGTGGTCACTACATATCAAAAATTATGATCTCTTTATAGTGCCAACAAGTGAGAAAAATAGCTTTTGGTACAGACATGCAACTTTTGGGATATTAGCTAATAAGTAAAAGTAGCAGTGAGGTTGCAATTGTTATACAACACAAAGGTGATGAACTCAGTATTTCCTCCCCTTCCAGGGAACTCATTGCTTAATGTAAGGATTTTACATGCCTCCTGTTAGGAAAGGGGGAGGATACCCAAATATAAGTTTGAAGGAATGTTTTTCACATGTCAGCATGACTGTTCCTCAAAAATTATCATTCTTTAGGAACTGTGAGGGCTGGAGAAGCTGTGGTGCCTGAAGGGACAAACAGGAACATCAGGATCAGCTTAGTTCAAGTTTCACCTAGGTACCTCTCTCTAGACCTCTCCCTCTTGCTCCTTTAGCCTGCCACAACCCCGCAGCCTCCCAGACATGCTCTGCCATGTCTTTGGGAAGGTGCAACCTCTTCCAGCACAGCACACCTGGCCACACTGCACTGTTAAAATTCCTTTTAGCATAGCAAAGACATGCATGGTATGGGGATATATTGCAGAAGAGAAAATAACCCAAGTATCTGGAAAGGTGTAATTTTTGTGGTGCCTCAGAAATGGCCTTTTCGCCCCAATAAAGCTGAAAAAATAATTAGTACAGCAGGTTACCTAACTTTTAATCAGTTATTTAGTCAAGTGCTAATTTTTTGAGCCTTTGGTGGGGGACCAACAAGTTTTGTCTACAAATCTAGTGACATTTACAGAAAACCTCAGATGTGTGTCTTGATTCTTCATCCAAAAAACTGTGTTGACTCTTCTTCAATGTACTGTTTTTCCTTTGTCCACAAACTCTGTTCTTATAGTTCAAACCACTTAGCATAGTACAAAGGAATGGAGGGTGGAGTGGTGTTTTTGTTGTTGGCTGGATTTGGGGTTTTTTTTTCCAATTCCCTTCCATTTGTCATCTACTTTTGTATTTGGACATTTTTAAATAAGAAATCACATGCTGCACTTGCTACTTTAGCTATTCCACGATTCAGTTCCTTCCAAGCTCCTCAATAAATATCCTCTGGTCCTGATGAACCTGCTTTACAGCCTTTTCTGAACTTCAGTTGAAGGCAGAACCATGGAAGTATCCATTAAAATAAAACAGAGTGTGTGCATGTGGCAGGGGCAGAGCATATTTCTGGTAGAATTTTCTTAAGTTCTTCCACATTCACTATGTATAAAAATTTATTTAATTTATTTGCTCTGGCTGTATTGTCTATGAATGTCACTTGTACCTTTACCATTTTTTGTTGTGCAGTCTTTCTATCAGGCTTTTGATGGTTTTGTGAAAGGATTTATTATTAGTTTTTTTATGTCCTTTGTAAGTTATTCCTTAAAATCTTTGGCCTGCCTTGTTTTTCTATTTAACCTGCCAGATTTCTTTCTCTTCTCTTTTCCTCACCTGAACATGATGTCAGCTTCTTAAAGGTCACTTTCTCTCTTCTGAAACCTCATCTGAAACACATTACTGATCAAAGCAACAACACAGTAAGTTAAGGTGAGGCCACTGCTGGCCAGTGAAGGTTGTGGCATTAATGAGGCACACAGATGGAACAGGAGAGCTGTGGGCTGGATCTGTAATGGAGCCTCAACAGGACTTTTGAAAACTTTGAAACACATATGAAGACATGCTAAATGCAGATGAAACATTGCTTCAGTCAAAAAAAAAACCCCAACCAAACAAAAAAAACCCCAAACCACAGAGTAATTGGCAATACCCCTTTCAATACCGCTTTACAAGCAGGGTTTAAGAGCCTGGTCTCTTACAGCCAAGTATTTCAGCAAATTATTTCTCTGTGAACACCAGCTGACATAGAAATATTCCATAGCTGTGCTGCACACAATGATTTTATTTACTTCTTTTAATTCCTTTCTCTATCTCAGCTTCAGGTTGGCCTACAAAATTTACTTCAGTGCATTGTCAGGTGTGATGGGATTTACACAGATTTAAAAATTCCTTTACAAGAGTACTTGGGTTACAATTAAGTTAGCTGACTTTTTTCCAATTGCCTTCATTTATTGCTTGAGAACTAGCACAGACTTTTTATGGAACACAACTGAAAACAGATAAAACTTTCTGGAACTGCAAGAATGGCATAAAGTGGTAGCTCTACTGTCACCTAAAACACTGTACAGTTATATTAATTCTGCTCTTTTCCACCACTGTGAAGCCATCCCTCTTATGTTACTGCTCCTCACAGCTCTCTATAGTACTGTAGAATGGTTTGGTTTGGAAAGGACCTTAAAGATCATCTAGTTCCGACTCCCCTGCCACGGACAGGGACACCTTCCACAAGATCAGGTTGCTCAAAAATACTCCTATCATGCATTCTTCCTCAGTCAAACAATTCTTATTTTGATAAAGTAATTGTAATACAGTTAGCTGTTTATGATAGTAAACGATTTATCACAGAACCATAGAATAGTCATAGTCTGATGCCCCCACTATGATCAGGGAAATCTTCAACTGATCATATTGCTCCAACCCTCTTCCAACCTGACCTTGAATGTTTTCAGAGATGGGGCATCTACAACCTCTCCAGGAAATCTGTGCCAGCGTTTCACCATAGCTATCATAAAACATTTCTTCTTTATATCTAGATCTTATATCTTTCTTATATCTAAACCTACCCTCTTTTAGTTTAAAACTGGTACCCCTGTTCAATTGCTACAGGCCCTACTAAAAAGACTGTCCCCATCTTTCTTATTAGCCCTCTTTAAATACTAAAAGGCTGTAATAAAGCCTCTCTGCAGTCTTTTCTCCAGGCTGAACAGCCCCAGCCCTCTCAGACTTTCCTCAAAAAGAGATGTTCATTCCTCTGATCATTTTTGTGACCCTCCTCTGGACCCACTCCAACAGGTCTGTGTCCTTCCTCTGTGTTCTGGTTTGAACCAGGACAGAACCAATTTTCTTCCTACTCATTTCACTTTTCAATCATGTCTCTTCCAAGTATCTGCACTCTCTGAATTTTACAGCATATTCCTCAGTGTTAAACCTTGATGCTGTGCTATGGACTCCAGAGCAGAATGCAGTACTCCAGGTGGGGTCTCATCAGAGCAGAATTTATTATATGTTCCCAAGGCAGAGAAATAAGAGCATAGTACTTATAAAGGGAAATTTCTCCTAAGATCCAATTTAAGAAATTGTTTGATTCTTGTAAAAGATGAAGACATGAGATTACTATTTGTGTGACTTCACAGAATCATAGACTGGTTTGGGTTGGAAGGTATCTCAAAGATCATCTAGTAACAACCCCCCCAACACTTCATGGGCAGTGATACCTCTCAGGAGACCAGGTCGCTTGAAGCCCCATCCAGCCTGACCTTGAACACTTCCAGGGAGGGGACAGCCACATTTTCCCTGAGCAACCAGTGCCAGTGTCTCACCCCTCTCCCAGTGAACATTTCTTCCTAATGTCTAATCTAAATCTACCCTCTTCCAGTTTAAAACCATTAGTCTTTGCCTTATTGCTACATGGCTTTGGTGCATTCTCACCAGAAAACATCCCTGCACATAACACCTTGGAGCTCAGAATTTTATCCTGGAGCTCTCTGTCTCTTAACCTGAGGTTTTTCAAAGATTTTTGTTCCTGCAACCTGTGACAAATGAACACACTTGGAACAGAAGATATCTGCTGTTTCATTTACTTTATTATACATCAGGCTTATTTAAAAGCATGATTTATAACTCTATCACTCTTCTTTAAACTTGAAACACAGTTGAGTTCCTCCTTACATTGCATGCAGTTCTTTAATTAATATTTTACACTCTGTTGCCAAACAGTTATAGAAGGTATGAATTATCTTGATTAATGCAATTGAGATAATGGTATATAGATACTGTCATTTTTAGTCACAGAGCTCAGCTGAGACATTAACAAATGCAACTTCTCATCATGAGTGTCACAGCTTCCCCCTAAGGGAAGGTAGAAAGGTAAGGTAGGAAAACTCTTGACTATAATTACTACAGCAAAATAAAGATGCTCCTTTCAGGAATAGAGTAGTCTACTGCCTCTGTAATAAACACACTACTTCCTGCCCTGGTTGTCAGCCATATGCACATTCATACTATTTCTTAGCTCAACTACCAGAAGTTGTTTTGACCTACAGCAAAAGTTTCAACTCTTGGCTGAGATAGACTTGGGCACAGCTGTGTGAGAGACCTCCTGAAAGCCATGTGGGGCTGATGCTCTAGGTTTTGCTAAGCAAAGCATCTTGAACATTTCTACTGTTAGGATGTCAAAATTTTCTGAAAATCACCCATCAAGCCAGCAAGGGAGTGCAGAAAAAAATGCAGAATTTCTGTACTCAAAAAGCTGCTGTGCTACGTTGGTTTGGGTTTACAAAACAGCATAAATCTGACAGAAGTTCATAGAGCAGCCCATGAGACACCTCTGCCCCTGCTCCTCTCTATAGAACACCAGGACACATTTTACCACTGATATCCTTATGCAGCAGAAATTCTATTTCAGACAGATGGTTCTTTTCCTAAACTGAAACAAAAACTAAGGTAACAAAACTCCATTATTTTCCTGTCTAGTTCAACCATCTAAGCCATCTTACTAGATGGTATGTAAAAGCCACCCTGGCATGAAGAAGAGCAGGAACGAGCATCTGAGGGTATGGGGAGTCAGGCCTTTCACTAGGAATACAAGCTTATTTTGGACAAAAGGAGTCAGCCTTAGAAGTGGTGGTGTTAATGCTCTGCTGTGGCATTGCCATTCCAGTATTCTCTGTTGTCCTGTAGCTGAGGAGGTTTCTGAATAACCTGAAAACCAAACATCTGTGTGTAATTGTAGATGAGCATTCAGATGGCATGACTGCCATAATAATGTTCCAGATAGTTTCACTGGCCACCTTTGAGTGAGTGCTTAGGAATTCAGCTCAAAAAGCACAGGCAGAGGTCTGCAATTTTTCAGCTGGCAGGATTTTGCTTGTTTTCATTCAAGTCTTTATGCCTAGGGTTACTATGAGCAAAGCAAAGATGTCACTAGTGCCACCTTGCAGGCACGCTGTGGAAGGCATCAGCTGCAGATCAGGAGGAACTTGTATATCCATGAAACAAAATGCAGACAACTATTTGGTGTCAACTACCAGTTCCCTGATGTTCTGAGCAGTAAGGAGGTGATATTTTCCAAGATACTACAGACCTAGCTATAATGCCTTCACTCAGAAATTAGCAATGGGTAAACCAACTACACGGTGGAGAGTCTCAGCATGCTAACTCTACTTGCAAAAAGCATCAGAAATCTCAACAAAAAAGGAGATGTTTGTGAGAAGAACAACAGCAGTCTTGTTGCTCTTATTCTGTGCTATTTTTCCATGCATGACATGTCTTTGTTTGGTCTTTGATTGCCTTCCCACACAAGGCAGTAAACAAAATAATGAGGCAAAAACATATTCTCTCAGACTCATAACAACACAACCTGTCACGTAGTAACACATCCTCTGCACACTGCAATGATGGCAGCACAAAACAGCAAGAACTGTAGAACAAAAATTGTGATAGCAGAACTTTACCTAATTATGTTTAAATATTTAAATGAACTACACATGCAAATAAGATCATACAACAATGAAAACTGAGGCACAAGTTCATTTATAGAAATGTTGAATTTTGACTCTTGGTTATGAAGAAATTGGGAACCTTGGGGTTAAATCTGATGTAAAGCCACTATTCTGAAGGAGTCCAGCAAGATTTTCTGCTTCCAAAATACTCAACATTCCTGGAATGATTTGGAATCAGAAAATCGTATTTCCCCCTCAACTATAAAGAAACATCCAAAACTCTTCTTAGCAAACTGCTTTTAAAAACAAGAATACAAATTCCTCTAAAATATGGAAACCTAGGCTGTTTAGTTTGTCCCTAGTGCTAACAGATCTTAATGTCACTGAATATTTTTGCATTATTTTGTAAGATAAGGAAAAGTAGTTGGAAAGAGCTCTGATGACAGTTTCTGCTTTCCATTTGTGATCCAGTAGGCTCCAAATGGGAGTGGTTGAGCCGTGAGCCCTGCAGTTTCTATTTCTCTCTTGCCTTTCCCCCTTTCCTTGGCATTCACCTCTCCAGGGAAACTATTAGTTAATTATTCTGAGGGTTTGTTTTTGTTGGGGGTTTTGGTTTGTTTTTTCTTTTTAATTTTGTTTTGGATTTTTGTCTTTTTTACTTTGAGCCAAGATCCTTGAAGTGGAAATCTGCACCTGGCTCTTAACTTGAAGCCTGGGGGAGGGAGAATCAACTCACCCACTCATTGCTCTATATCCTGGACACACCTTTCCTGGACAGACCATAATTCTCTCTGACAGATATGACCAACAAAAAAGCTGATTCGACACAACTGACTTGTCTTCTTCCCAGAGTTACCATCTGGCTTGCTCTATCCAAGGCTGTAATATTGAACACTTTTTTCTCTGTCCCTAGCAATTTCATTAGACTCCATTAAAGAATATAACTTCCCTTAGCCTTGCTGTTGTTACTGCCTGTAGCTTTGAAAAATCCCTTCTAAAACTACAATCAGTTAACTCCTAGTGCACATGGTTAAGGGATCCAAATAGTATAGAGCAAATACATATTTTTAAAAAATACTGTTGTTGAGCACTATTGCAAAATATCAGTCCGCATAGTCTCTCACTCGGTGACTGAATGCTGAAGTGATATTTCACCTCATGTCTCAGAAGTTCTCACAAACACACATCTAATGTTCTCCCATCAAACTGACTTGTCTGCTGCAGAACAGTGCCTGTCTGGCCTCCTCGCCCCTGGAGGCTTTTGAAAGTGCCCACCAGATGAGATAGCAAGCCTCAGCTCTGACTTGCTCTGGCAGTTTTCTGAAATAATGGCTTTTATGGTGCTGGGTTGCCTTATTTTTTACTTCTAGTGCAAATTCAGGGGTATTTATTCTGTTCAAAATGCTGATGTTCAAACTAAAAAGTTTAGACAGCATAGATGAAGGTGGGAGACTGCAGTCTTGGAATGCTATTTTTATACCTAAAGATATCCACCGCTGGTGCCACGTGCATCAGTGAAGTTTGGAATGCAACGCTGAGACAGGAGCTGTGTTCGTGACCCAGGAGCCAAGGGCCTCATAGGCCTCTTGTGGAAAATGTTGCCATGTTCAATCTCATCAAAGCAGAACTTCTGCAGACTCTATTTTGCAGTTCTTGGCACTTTCTCTAGTCTCTACAGAGGAAAAAAAACCCAAAACCAACAAACCCCCCCCGCTGTCTTCTTCTAGCTGAATTCTCTGCTCTGTGTGGAGGGAAGACATTTTCTTGATTTATTTAAAGAAAACCACCCAGCATGCCCATGTGCTCAGGTTTCCATCTCTCTGTGTAGGCAAACCACCAGTCATCAGTCGGGGTGAATGACAGAAGGGAGTTTTCTGCTTACACTGGACCGTGCTGCTCTTTCCCAGTCCCAAAGCAGTTTAACTGCCCAGTAGAGATGGGGGTTGATCTAGGAGCTCTCCTCCAAAATCAGGTGAGAATTAGGTTTGCACAGAACAGGGCTCTGAACTGTGATGTTATATTGCTCAAAATGTCCCCTTTTGTGAATGCCACAGAAATAGCTTGAGATCCTTAAGTCTGGGGAGGAAAATAACTGATAGCCAATAAGTAACAACTGTGATTTCTTTGCTCCTTGGCAATTCCATGATCCAAATTGACTTGCCAAATAACTGCTATGAATAGTGCTTGGTCTATAGATTTTCCAAAGATTTCCAGTACTAAAACCACTCCAAATTTGAACATTTATTAAGTACAGAGGTGGTGTAGCATTCTATTCTCCAGTTACACATACGTTTTAGAAATTGGATTGCCAGTTCAAGGGTTTCTGATTGCAAAATTTATCTTACCCAGTTATTCTACCCGAAAGTAAATGTGTAAAATGTGCTCCCTCTCTAGCACTGCCTTCCTGGGTTCTCTAAGGAATATAAAGATTGCAGAGCAAAAAGCTTTAAACATTCTGAAAAATTATCCTTACAAAATGTTTAACTACATTTGATCATCTAATTTCAAATACAAGATACTACCAGTACATGTAAGATAGTAGATAATTAAGCAAGATGAAGAGAATGATGAAGTGACAATTAGCTATTTCACTGGGAGTAGGAAATAAAAATTAACATATGCTAAGCAAAAAGAGAATTTCTGATTCATGCTCATCCAGCACATTGATACAAGCATCTTTGCTTCAGCCCTGTGATTGCACTTGAGCATTTCCAAGTTCTCCTACAACACTAGAGTGACTATTGAAGAAGGAGATTCACAGAATGGTATGGGTTGGAAAGAGACTTTAAAAGTTTGATCACCTAGTTCCATGACCTGCATGGGAGGAGATGCTTCTCACTGGAACAGGCTGCTCAAAGCCCCATTCAACCTGGTCTTGAACACTACCAGGGAAGGGCCAGCTGCAAATTCCTTGGCCAGCCTGTGCCAGTGTCTCACCAGCCTCACAGGCAGAAGTGCCCTGCAGCCAGGGCTGAGCAGGGCTTAGGAGCTGCAGCCTCCATCCGGGTGGGAGCACAGGGCTGTCTGAGCAGCCCCAAGGTGCCTCTTCTCACTGCATCTGACTTTCCTTCAAGTCTTTAAGCAAAATGTCTTCTCCTGATATAAAGCTGCATGATTATGAAGTGATTAAAATTGGTGTGTTAGGCCACGTGAGGCTTAAAAAACTTGAAATGTTAATGAATTATTTCAAGCACACAATTGTAAGTCAATCTAGACCCTCAAATGCACATCAAACAGAGAACACTTTTTTTTTTTTAACTCTGCAGTGTTAAAAGAAAAATAAATCAGGTCTGTTTCTACACAGAATTTTTAAAGTTGGTGAACTTCTTTGTGATAAAATAGGCTTTCTTCAGTGCAAAGCAAACTCTCCAGTCTGTGTACACTAGCAATTAAAATATCTACAGTATGATAAAATGTGATCTCATATCCTATTTGAGTGGCCAAGTTAAATTAGAGGCAATTAGGACTAATTTGGCTTCTTCCTGAGATCATAAATGTGCAGATGAAAGCTCTGATTAGAGAGTAGGAGTGCACCTTTATTTGATTTTTGGCTTTGAATGGCTGATGTGTTCTTACCTTTGAAGATCTGAATTACTAAAATGACAGTGAAATAATAAAAACATCAAAGTTAAATTGATTTTCAAGATTAAATGGATGAATTAAAATGAAGAGGTATGGATATTTTAAGCAACTGGCAAGACCTATTGCTCTTTCAAAATATGTCAATATCAAACACTTTAAAATTATGCTCGTGTGGCATAAAATACATGAAACAAGATGATTCCTTAATTCTCAGGTCTTGCTCTTGTAACCTGAAGAAGCACAATAACTTCCCATTTCTAGCATTCTAACCTATGGGAAATTCCTTCTCACCCTACATCCCTGAAATTAACTGTGTTTTGTCCCAAGTAACACTTTCAGTCAAATTTTTTCAGCTCTAGATTTCATGGTCCTAGACCTTAAAGCATTTTTTCAGTTAAAAAAAAAAATATAAAAAAATTCATAACCCTTTTAACCCTTTCACCTTATTTTTAGTAAAATTTTATAGCTAGATTTGGCCTATTCATTTTTTTTTTTCTATTCTTTGAAGGCAAATTATTCACACATTACAAAATATACAATATATGAATGGGAGGACCTATATGTGAGACTGGGCCCAAGTTCTGTATCCAGAACACAATGAGAACTTGTATTTGCCATCTAACCAGAGACCATAAAAAGAATGTACCTTTATAAATAAGTCTGCCTCTTCACTGTGGAACAAACCTGTGGTAGATAAAAAGCACTTCAAAAGAATGTCATAGTGCAGCATCTGAGTTAAATGGCAACTTTCTGCCTGTTAAGCAGGTTGGTTGTATAAGGTGAAGGCATTTCTCTATATTGTTTTTTCAAGAGCAGATTTGCTAAAATGGCCCAACCCTTAGGTCTCCAGATACTCAGACAAACTGCTGATCTTTCTTAAATAGGCTTGGCTCATGTCTTGGAAATTTTAAGCCTGTCTGTCATCTGTACCTGTGATGAAGAGATAGAATTAGGAAATGGGAAGGCAGTCTGGCTCCAAATGCCATGGGCATCTAACTAAAGAATGTGTCTTTGTCTAGAGAAAATAAGAAGTATCATTTATTTTAAAAAATTAAAATGCTTTAATGACCCAAGCATTGATTTAACAGGAAAGTCAATAGGTAGCTCTATCAGTGCACTGCATAGAGTGGTGAGACAGCTTTAGAAGGCACTAGTTTTTCCATATGTTATTTTATTATTAGGACAGGGCTTGAGGTGGTCAGACTGGTGCCAGTTCTTCCTGAGAGGTTCTTATTCGTTGTCCAGAAATCTATCTCTGCCTAAGTAGGCTCAAACTACTTATTACATTTTTTGTTTGCACATAATTATCTCATCTGGGTTGAGAAGAATCTGTGCCTACCCTATTAAATTCAGTTCATTTTGAAGAAAAAAGGATGCAAGTATAGTACTGAAAGATAGGTACTCAAATCAGTTATTTTACTTTTAGGCAAATCCTAAAATCCAATATTGTTAAATACAACTGGCCTAGGTCCCCCCTTTAGAAGGCAATCTATTGTCCTTAATCCCAATGCTCCTAGCTTTTGGAAAAGTCTCCTGAAAACATAGGAAATGTCTTCATGTTATGGATTTTATCATCTCAGTTTGGTCAAGCTTTCATGATGCTTTATTTGAGCTGATTCAGACAGTTTCTCTCCATGGAGCCTCTAGATTTGTTATTTCAAGATTTGTTGTTCTGCTTAAGAGTAAAATCTTTGTAAACTGCATGTCAAACACACATAATGAGTGCATTGTGCTTCTACAGTGTTATTGATTGCTAATGGATTGTACCTTGATCAGGAGTTCTCCGAAGTATTCAGTCCTCAGCCATAATTTTTTTGCAATGTTATTATTGACTCTCTGGCCATCCAGGAACACGAGAATGCATTACTGTATTAATGAGTGGTATTTTGGCAAGTTGCTTTTCTCAGTCATGGTACATTTTTCTTACATGAAAAATTATTCATGTGTAGTAAAAAACCAAGCAAACAAACAAAAACAAACAAAAACAAAAATCAAAACAGGCAAATGTAGTAATCAAATGAAAATATTTATTTTCCACCCTAATCTTCCTCAAGATCCAGTATCCTCCCCCTGCTCTATGCTGGGCCAACAGCACCTCCCCCGCAGCAGTTGTTCATGCCATTTTACAAAGAAAAGGAGTAAAGAATAAGGAAATAAAAATAATCATGAACAGATACAGAGCAAGAAGAGGTGAGAGCAATGGGTGCACTAGAGATACAGCAGATAAAAGTTACTTTTGAGAGGCTTTAAAGTTGTTTTGTTTTTTTTGTTTGTTTGTTTTTTTCCTTAGAAGTGCAATACTTAGACTGCATATCAGGGAAAATTTCTTTACTGGAACAGAGGTGAAGGACTGGAATAGGTTGCCCAGGGAGATGGTGGAGTTGCCATCCATGGGGATGTTTTAAAAACAGGTAGATGTGTGGCTTCAGGAGATGGTTCAGAGGTTACACTGGTGGAGGGCCAACAGCTGGACTGGATGATCTTGGAGAGCTTTTCCAACCTTGATGATTCTGTGATTCTAATATAATCTCTGTCATGTTACCTGCATCGTAACAGTTCCTACTAAGGGTTACACACAAGGTCAAGAAAACGTGTAAGACAGATTCAAGTCCTCTTGATGCCAGTGGAACTCTAAGCAAAAGACTTAGACTAACTTATCCCTGAATTAGATAGCAAGTAGAAACAAGGGAATATCAGGATATCAGTTGATAGCCTTTTTTGGTGCCGAAATTATCCATTTGACACTCAAGCATATTAAGGCATGAGCAATTTTTTTTTTCTTAAAAATGGAGCCCAGATCATCTGACTCCCTTACCTCTGCACTGCCTTTGAGAAGCTCATACAGAATCTAGAGGTTACTTAAGAAGCATCTTGGCTTCATTTAACTCTGGAGAAAGCCCTAATGCAAAAATAATGTGACCACTCCTACCAGTTTGCTGCCTGATGTCTTCTGTGAATGTAAGAAGCTCCGTGTGTGTTTGTGTGCATACAGCAGACAAGCAGCCTACTAGTTCTGAACCATGTGTATGAATTGCAAATATGTCTTCTGAGAGTGAGGGTAACTTGGAAAGAATGAGGTCACTGTGCATAATAAATCCCCCATATGCTTCTCTTCTGCCCTACAGCCCACAGGAGAAACATTTCAGAGAGGGTTACTTTATAATTTACATTCCTGTTGTCAAAGCTGGGGAATGAAGCACAGATATAATATGAGGAATGGCTTGTTCATTTTAAGTGGAAGAAAAGAAAAATATTAAAATTAAGGTATAACTGCCTGGAAAACAACTTTGTGTTCATTAACTCAGCCATATTCAAAGGAGGTGAGACCAGAGGTAAAGACAGAAGAAAACTTCTATACGATGTAATTTTTACTGCCATGCAGAGCAGCTATGTGATATCCCAGGTGTTAAGTTAGCCACAGGAGGGCTCTCCTGTTCTTCACTTGAAGAATTACATTAGCAGGAACTGTGAAAACTCCGGGGGGGGAGGAAATTCATATTCCCATAATGGGAATATTGAGTATACCACCTTGGTTCACAGGGCACACTCTGCTTGCAAGTAAATATCGTTTGAAATGTGATGCTAGCACAGTGACTGCATGCTTCACCACTTCATACAAAAATAGTCATTGAAATACTGCTACAAGATCAACTAATTCCTGATCAAGCAGGAAGCAGGGAGGACTTCCAAGCTATAAAGAATTTCTCATATAACTGGGCACTGAGCTCAGGCTGGTGTTCAGTCAGGAGAGAATGGTAATTACATACAGACATTTGTACCTCTGGCCCCTTGCCTGTGCGAGGATTAACCGCACACTGACATCTGGAGTTCTCCAGCCTCCCGGGGCTGTGTTGTGGCTAAGCAACAGCCTGTTACAGGAAGTGTGAGGAAGAGCTCTGCCTGTTGGCAGCTCCTGCAGGATTTCTACTTACGAGAGGCAGAAGGTCCCCAGGGGTGCCAATAGCAACTTACCGAAGTATCTGATTGCCTCCCAATCCTGCTGTCAGTCTCACGACAGGCTTGGGGAGCAGGCGAGAAGTAACAGCCTCATTTAACCACTGGAGAACTGAGCAGACAGATTCCAAGAGGGATTAATGTGCCCAGCTCCAGAGTCATCGTCCAAATCTTTTGCTTGTTCCATCCCAGCAGCAGCCTGGTCCTGGTACCAGCTAAACTCACTGGAAGCCTCCACTTTCTGTCTGCAATTCCAGGAATGCTGTGTAAATATTCCTAGTGGCTTCCACCTGAAATGCTTGGCTCTATAAGCTAAACAAAGTGGCACCTCTGACTTCCCAAAGAGAATTTCAGGTCCAGGATCATCCATCCTGCTTAACTGTCAACATTTTCCCTGTCTCTGTTTTGGCCTCTGATAGTCTGCTGCTTCTCAAAGAAGACACTGATAAGATACGAGGGATAACATGGGTCACAAACTTTTGTAACAGGCAGCTTGAGTGCATTTGTTGGATACAAACCAAACGGTGAGGATCCAAATATCTATTCCTACAGGCCTAAACTGACCAGCTCTGAAACCTTTTTCTTTCCCTAGAGTGAAGTGCACAAAGAGCAGCTGCACGTTTTCTGCTCAAGGTTCAAGCTGGAGCAATTGTGGATTACAATTTTAATCTTTCATGCAAGCCCAGAGCTACTAAAACACTTGTGCATATGGGAGAACTGAGTTCACTTCCAATTGATCTCTCATCTTTCTTTTCCTACTGAAATACCCTAATGCCAGAGTAAGTTTTGTTCTTGCTGCTTTTCATTCCTGAGACAGCATTTATTCTTCTGTCACCATATAGGTAAGAACACAAAACTCAAGGATTAAAGATAATCAAGATGGAATTTGCTTCTGTAGGCAGAAGTTACAGCAGTCCCATTTGGCTCTTCTTTGTTCAAGGCTGTAAAAAAAATTAATAAGGTTTCTGCCTCAGTTAAGTTTGAACAGGAATGATGATCACTTTTCTTAAAGAACTCTCCTAGGTTTTTTCCTCATTAGAAGCACTGGTGGAAGGTATTGCTCCTGACTAGAGAAAGGAGTGCTTGGTTGGATACGAAACCTCTGGAGAGGGGGGAAGGTCATATGCACTCCTGTGTTTCATTATGTTGGCTGTTGGCTAGCTTCAGGGAGTTTCCTGCTCTGTGGCTTTCTTGGATCTTTTGGAGAATTTTGGTTTCTCTTATACAGGAATGCTGGGTGCTCAGGTAGGGATTTAGATTCCACTTTGAGACACTACTCAATACAATTTAGCTGTGAAGCTTTGGGGTCTTTTACTGGTTCAAGTAATTAACACACAGGTGTAGCATTAACATAGTGAGACATTGCATCTGGTTTCTAGCCATTTACTTAGGCCCTGGCTCTTTCCACCCATGGTGTTCTCATTCTTCCATGTCTGCTCTGCTAACCAGAATGAGAGCTGCCTTTCCGGTAAGTTCCTTGTGTTACGAAACATTTCAACAATTTAACTCCTTAAAGATCAGAAACTGCAATATTTTTGTCTTTTTCTAAATGCCTTTTCCCAGCAAAAGAGCTCATTTATTCCTAAGGTGCTGTTGTGTGAAATGCAGACTGCTCCAATGGTTTCCAGATATTGCTGAAGAACCTTTCTTCTGGTAATCTCACCATCAGAAAATGTCTATGTCAAAAAGATGCAGGCTCTAGATTTTTTCATTCACTCTCCTCATCAGGTAGCCTATTTTTCACTTATTAGTCAAAGCTGGCTAAGTGATTCTCTCCCTCTTTCCTTGTCAGTATTGATATTTTTGAAGTGTTAGCACTTTGAAGTCCTTGCTTTCCCTAACTGTTTTCTTTGCATCAGCTAAAGCTTTGTACTATTATTCTTCTCTACATTTTCAGTCTCCTATTTGCCTTCATGAGAGTTTCTACTGTATTTATTATTACATGAAATATTCAACTCCAGTTCCAGACCTTTTCCAGCACATTCATTTTTAGCTTGTCTTTCTGGATAATATTTTCCTACCTCCTAGTTGTTCAGTTGAGGCTCACCTGCTTTAACAGTATTACTAGTCTTCCAAAGTAGTCAGGCTTGGGTAATGTGCAAATAATAGCAGAGAATGTGAAAAAAAGGAAGGGGAGGGAGAGATAGAAATGTTCCCTGTCTTGTTTGAAAGGACGTGTTATGTTTCCTCTGCTGCTGCTCTTCTAGCTTCATAACCTAAGCAATATAATTTGCCCTTAAGTATTCTTCTGGTGCCGTTTTAGGCTCCTGAATCAAAATAGTCATTGCCACTGCCATACTTTTCTCTCTTTCTCTTTTCTTCTCTGTCAATTAATACATTTAGAGTTTCTGGCAACAGTCTTCTCTAAAATGACCCAGCTAAAAGTTTCAATAATGGAGGAGGTTTATGGATCTCAGTTCTCCGGGGTGGTTGTTTTCTAACATTCTGTTCACCAGAGCCTAATTTTGACATTTAAGCAGTGGTATTTTGGGGTTTGGTTTGTTTTTTGTTTTTTGGTTTTTTTTTTGAGCAATGCAACAAGAACACCTGAAATTCTTGTTTGTTTAACATAGTCTGGTGCCTTTGTTTTCAATGCTATGTGGTGTTCTCACTGTCTGGATGAACCTGAGGTCCATGAAGCTGCAAACCATTTGATGTTTAGATCACCTGCTGTTTGTGGTATGCTGCACAAGCATTCATTTCCTCCTGCATGAGCTGCTTACGCACAAAACCATAGGAAAATAAAGTTGAAAAAATGTTTGGCAGGTTAGGGAGTCTCTTGCTCTCCCACAACATTCCTGACTGTCTCTTAAAGATTTCTCGTGATGGAGATCCTGATCCTGTCAAAGCCATTTATTCCAATGCTTTAGTATTCTTAGTACTAAAAAATCTTTCTGAAGTTCAGTTAGCTCTTGTTTCACCTCATGTCAATAATTTCCTGTCCTCCCTGCAACAGACACAGAGCATAGGCTGCTCCATTCTTTTTGAAGACTGTTAGCACAGTCATCCTCAATTTTCTTTTCCTTTGAAGAAACTATTCAATTTCTTTTTCAGGTCATGTTTTCTCATCATTCTTGGGATATTTACCCCACACACACACTCCACCTGGGTGCACGGGACACTACTGCTCCTGAACTGGGACACAGGGGTTGGAAGGGTTTCTTAGGTTAATACTCCCAATCCTTTTCCTTGAAAACTTGGTCATGTTGATCTCAATGAGGACTCAGTTTCAGCTTGTGATCCAGTGTCATCCATAGGAGACCTATACCTAGTTAGTTGTTTTGCAGGTGATTAGATCCATTTTACTTCAAAAGCTTGCAGTCCTTGCCATCTACAGATTTGTTACCTAACTTGTGTCTGTTTCTTCCTGTTGACTGTAATGGGGAACCTATCTTAGCCATAGCTATCCAAATTGGAGTTGCCAAAAGTTGGGTGAAGTAATTCTCACCCGAAAGATGGTGAGAAATTCAACCCACATAGAAGGAACCAAGACCATAGTTATTACTGCACAAGTCAATGTAATAAGTGCATGCCTAACCATCCCCCCCAAAAATAAACCAAGTGGAAAAGCAACGCATCAGAGCCATGTGCTATATTCTCTCAAGTGGAGGCAAACACTTGGAGAGATCTGAGAAGATGCAGCTGGTTTGTTTACTGTAGGAGTCTTTAAAAAAATGGCTGGGATGAGGGGGTCAGTGGGGAGGATATTACAAACCAATATACAGACTGCAGGGACTGCCAAGGGGAGGCTTTCAGGTCCTTCAACAATGGTAGGAAAACAACAGCTACTCAACAGCTATTCCCACATACTTACAAGTTCACTGGATACTTCAGCCTGCACTGGTTCTGTGAAAACCTTCTCTCTCTTCCCCATGTTTCATTTTTCCAAACATGACATGAAGCTTCATATTTCCTGTATAAATATTACATAGGGCTCAGAAATTATTTATAACCAGTGCATTTAAATTCAGGGCCAGCTGTAGAAATAAATGTTCAGTATTTCAGAGGCAATTTTACTTGTAGCAAATACAGATCAAAAAAGCATTTTTCCATCTTATCACCTCTCAAAAAGAAAAAAATTTAAAAAGTGATAAATGAAATTAAGATTCAAGCATGATATCAAAGAGCCTGAGCTTTGATTACTTGTAACTGTGTATAAGTAATGAAAAGCATGGCTACCAAAATAAAGACTCTTCTATGCCTTTGTTATAAATCGTGATTTCTTGACCTTATATGGATATTTGTAAAGATGATACATAGAGTAATTTGGAGAGAAGAAGTAACTTCTGAATTTTCTGTACTGAAGCTGAGCCTGACATTCTTTTGTCTGTATCAGTCCTTTGACAGGGATAAGGAACAAGCTCAAGAAAAAAAGGAAAAAAAATATATTTGTCTTTACATTTAAATTCACTGCCATTCTGCCAAGAGCAACAAGTAGTGTGCCAGACTGGGAACAAGAGAGCCAGGGTGTTGCAGAAATTTTACATTGTCCTAAAATCACCAAGGGTGTCAGAATAGACTCTGGGGAAAAGCCCTTGAATAAGAGACCATCACTTTTTGGTGGGGTTTTTTTGGTTGTTTTTTGTTGTTGTTGTTTGTTTATTTGTTTTTTGGGTTTGGTTGGTTGGTTGGTTTGGGTTTTTTTTTCTTTGGTTTTTTTCTTTGGTTTTTTTTTTTCACAAACTGTGGCAATGTTAGTGGGGAGAGCACAGGTGGTGACAAAGGATAAATAGAAACTGTGTGGTCTTTTTTGGGGCTTTGAAGGTGTATAGGGCAATGAGAAGTAAAGTTTTATGTAGATTGCTGAAGTAGTTTTAGATGGTGCCTGCTAAATACTGTGTATGTTCTTGTTATTACTATCCAAACGTAGTTTTATGGCTTTTCTGAGTCTTCAGAGGAAAAGATTCAGGAACAAAATTGACAGTTCTGGCACTTTGTTTCACATAAGCAACTGAAAACCACTGTTTGCTCCATATTTTCTTGAAGAATACTTACTGCAGGACATTTTTTTATGTCATTGAGATATGGCTGTTTACAAAAATTTAAAAAAAAAAACAACCTCCTGTCAAAGCATTACCCACTATGTAAAGCTGCAAACCCATTTCTGTTCTGTCCAAGAGTCAGATTCCAAGTACGTTCATCATTGGGCACCACATTTATGGTTGGTGCCAATCTGAAAGTTTCTGGAACAAAATTGAAATTAGGCATTTGAAATTAGCCTGGAAAAAAGTACAAGACTGAGAAATTTAGTCTTTCATGGCTGAAGAACTATACAGTGCACTTTCAGTACCTTCAAACTGTCTATTTACAGAACATAACATGTTTCAAAATGCCATGCTGCACAGGCTGTCCCGTGCTGTGTCTTTTAAGTAACCAACTCAAATGCAGGTTCAGTACTCACACAGCACCTGAGAATCCCCATTCTGCCACTTGCTGATATTTCTGGGCTGAGTCCGGAAAAGAGTTCTCACCACATCAAGCTTGAGAGATGGAAGAAACCCAGAGATAGTCCTGAGGGGAGAAATATCTATAGCCAGCCTTGTGGAAAACACAGCTTCTGCAGGGAGTCTGAATCCCTTGCTACTATTTAATCTAGATGAGAGAGAAGTAAAAGCAGATTAGAATCACAGAATGGATTGGGTTGGAAAGGACCTTTTAACAGTCATCTAGTACAATGCCCCTGCTGTGAGCTGGAACAGCTTTAACTAGATCAGGTTCTCATCAAACCTGACCTTGAATGTCTCCATGGATGAGGCCTCCACCATCTCTCTGGGCTACGTGTTCCAGTGTTTCATCACCTTCATAGTAAAGAACTTCATCCTCATTAATTATATGAATCTTCCATAAAGAGAGAGAACTAGAGTCACAGAATAATTCAGGCTGAGAGGGTCCTCAGAAGACCCTCTGGCTCAACCCCTCCCTCAAAGCAGGGTCAATGCCAAATCCAAACCATGTTGCTCACCATCTTTTTCAGGTCTTGAAAACCTTCAAGGAGAGAGGGTATGTGAGCTTTTCCAGTCCATAGTGATCCTAATAGTGAAATTTTTTTCTCCTAATGTCCATCCAGAACCTCCCCTGTTCCAATTTATGACCCCTGTCTCTCTTTAATTTCTGATCTCTGTTCCCTAACATGCTGCTCAGTCTAGAGCTTCTCAGTAACTTTCCCATAGGTCTTCAAAGGCTCCTGTTAAGTCCCTCCTAAGCCTTTACTACCTAACCTCTCCATCCAAGACCCTTAAGACAGAAAAAAAAGGGGGGTACCCAGCAGTAGGTTTCTTCAACAGAAGCAGCCCTGCCAGGGAGCACAGAGAGGCCTGAGAATAGGGATGTGGTAACCTCATCCATCATTGGGGGTTTTATGAATATATAGTTAAGAAAAATGTATGGTTATCCACCTATGGGGTAGAAATGCCAGAGGATGAATTCAGTGATCCCTTAAGGCACCTTCCAGCCTTATCTTCTCCTGCTTTGAATCTGCACTAGAAGAGCACATGAATATATGTTCTAGTGCCAGCTTAAGGTCATGTACATCCTGAGACTGAGCTATATGTGCATAATAAATTTCAGCATTTATTAATATTTCAGGAAGTTATGAGTGACTGAAAAATCACCAGGGAAAGATAGTTATAATGGAAATAATGTTGTAGCCTGATAATAAATTGTAATAAATCTGCATTGTTAGCAGATCTTTATTCTGATTATGTTTAGTCACCTGAGATAAACCGAGTACAATGCTGGTTTTTTTAGAGGTTGAGGAATAATTCTAATAATAGGTCTTAAAAAAAAAAAAAGCCTTACTATACTCATTTTATTTTAGGACTGCCAATACTGAACCTTGAAAAAAAATCTGTCACCTCTACTGCCAGTCCATCTTAATTCTTTGTATGTAATAATTTCAATTTCATATTATTTGTCCATATGTCTTAATATTTACAAGGAAGAGATTGGTAATGCTATTACTGTAACTACAGTATTGCTGTAGATGCTATAGGTGTGGAAACCAGGACTGAGCATGATGCTCAAGTATTCAAGGCTAGGTTGGGTAGGGCTTTGAGAAAAATGGCACAGTGGGAGATGTCCCTTCCCATGCACAGTAGTTGGAATTAGATAATCTTCAAGGTCCCTTCCAGCCCAAACCATTTTGTGATGGTGAGATTTGTTTGGTGTCATGTCATTCCAAAGCATGCAAAGTTTCCCCAGGGAATCAGTAAACCAGATTGTTCAGACCTCTCTCTTTACCATCTAGGTTTTCCAGGCATGTGAGCATAAGCACTTGAAGGACTCCAAATTAGTGGCTGCTTCTGGGAATTTTATTTTTCAGTTACTCTGTAGGAGGACACTTGACAAAAAGAGATGAGGATGAAGGGTAAGACTGCTCTGAGCAATGCAGCACATAACCATTCCCACTCCACACTGGGTAGCCCACGGGTATGTCTGAAGCAGTGCAAAAGTAGCTTGGAAAAAAAAAAATAACAAAAAGCCAGGCACAGCTTTGTGTGTCTTCTGACAGCAGGGACCCCTTTCTGACCTATTCAGTGTGAAACACTGTTCTTGCACTCTATTTTTGAAACCCTTCATCGTTCTTTTCACCATTTCCACTGTATTCTTACAAAGAAATGTGTTTCCTTCAACAAGGTTTTGATACCCAACAAAAGAACACCCACTTTTTCTCTGTGCTCGTTACTGCTTTGCTGCCACAACCTGCTGATTGCAAAGGGAGCCTTTCACTGCCATTATAGTTTAAATAAAATGGTGGACTGGCTGCATGGGGAATCTTAAACAGCCTAGTTGCTGTTAATTGCAGGCTTCAAGCTTTGGAGAGTGGGGTCAAATTTCTCCCTTTTGCAATGGAAAGCTGTGTAATTTTAAACACTATCTTCCTGAAACTGCTCATTCACAGTTCTGCTGCTCATACCTCAGCAGCAACTCTCCTGGAGTATCTTCTTTTTTCACTCTGTTCACAGAAAAGAACCTAAAGCAAAAATCTCATTAAGCAGAGTTCACTCTGCAGGCAAGTCATTTGTTGAACAAATTGCTGGTGTGAAGTGGAAAACAAGGCTGAAGTTTGTACTGTTACCTAAAAGATGGAGCTGTGAAGGAGAAGCTGGTTGAGGCAGTTTTGAAATGATATTTATTTCAGTGTTTGAGGGTTTCTCCAGAGCAAAGCCTGACTTTGTGAGGGGAACATGGAAGGGATGTTTATTGAAAATTTAAGTTTTTCAAATGGAAATTCTTATATAAAAATCTTTAGGCACTTGTCATTTTGTGTTACACTTGAAAAAAAAATCACAAACTCAGTATTTTGCTTTTTTTTTTTTTTTTAAGTTTCTACCATGCAGTTGAAATAAACAGTCTGTAAAAAACTTGATAATGCAGCTTTACCTTTCTGTGGTCTGTTTTGAATGCTTGAGCTGAGGTCCCAGTACTCCTGCTTACATGCAGAGGGCTCTGGCCCCTCAGATGAGGGAAGTATTTGCAGAGTTCATGGCCTCTGCCACCCAGCCTTCTTCCAGAGCTGCTCTGAAGGGGGTCTGTGTTTGTACCTACTGTGTAATATCTTGGCTGGGTGTGTTGGGGCAGGGAAAGGTCTCCTGAATGCCCTCCCAGGCAGAGAGGCTCCCAGGGCACCCTGGGTGTGGGCAAACTGGGAAGAGCCATGGGGAGGCCCTGCTTTTCCCAGGACAGTAATGGGGAGCATGCAGAGGCTCTGGCTCTCATCCCAGTCCCTCCTGAAGCATGGAGTGATTAAACAGGAGGAACGAAAGGATAACAAAGCCCCAGACAAATACCAACCCTGCTTTCTCATTTGAAACCATAAAGGGAGAGTTGCTGGGACAGTCCAGAAATTTGTTTGTGGGTTTTTTCCATTTTTTTAGTAATTCCCAAGTAGCAGAATCCAAAATCACAAATGGTTCAATGTGATAAAAGAAGGTGTCCTTTGCTGGCACTATTTTAAAGTGTTTTAACTTACAGGAGCAAACAGTAAGAAGTTTTGCTGAAGACCATAAAGAGTCCAAATGAAATCCAGAGTACTGAAGCCATCAGAATTTTGGTGGTTTGTGTGAAACAAACTGTAGAGCTCTGACAGAGAAAAACAAGAGCCACGGTCATGGAATCTTGTAATTTGTTTCTCAATTATTTAATCTTTTTCCTTTATAATAAAATGGCAGTTATGTTATATGATAAAATTATAATTCCTGCCCAGGAGGCAGCTAAGTGAGAAAGTTAAGGCGTTTGGATCAGATACCTGCAACATTGGCTGGACAAAGGTTTGTTCAAAATAATAAGTTTAATTCCCTGTTGTACACTGTTTCCCATTGAATTCCTCTTAGACTATTATTTAATCATGAGAATCCAAAATAACAATAGAGGAGAGTTTCAGTAAAGTAGGGGCTCAAATATTGTTCAACTTGACCAGAGAGCCATTGCATAAGGGCTTAATATCTGAAACCTTATAAGATGCTAAGTGGGAACATTTTAATGATCAGTCTTTGAAGACACTGAAGTTCTGCTTTTGTTGATGCATTTCTAAAATGTACTAAGCATGGCAGGTTCTCTATAAAAATTTTGTATGAAAAAATAAAATGAGAACGTAACACAGTAACATTGTGTCTGCATATGACCTAGTCCTCTCACACAGAAGTTTCTAAATTTTGTGGAAATAAAACATTCATGTACTGTGGGTATCCAGATGTGAGCATATTCTATTCAAATTTCTGAAATAACTGATATGCTTGAATGTTTCAGGAGTTCAATAGCTCTACATTTACCAGGGTTTTTGATAGCACTATATAAATAGCATGAATGAAAAATGATGGATTTACACGTGTCAGTGCAGAGATAAATATAACATTACTCATGTGACTTCTATTTATGACTCATATTTAGTTACAGTGACAATTATTTGAAAGTAATTTAACATAGATTCATGTAAAGCTAATGGTATTCCTACTTTAAGGGAGTTAAATACAATACAGACTTTGCTAGAAATACAAATCTAACCTTCATTTTCTATAACTGTTCTTCTAGAGCAATTTCCTGTGAATCTATTAAGCCATTAGCAAGCTTTTATTGAACACTGAAGTCTGCTTTAAGGTAAGGCTAACACAATACAATTTAAAAGGTTACTTATTACCTAATGTATCACTGTACTTATAAAAAGTAGCTGTTTGTTTGTGCATTTAATTATTATTATTAAAGTTCCAAACGAGTATTATATCACAGTTTAGAAACACAAAAGAGACTTTCCTTGATCTGTTGTTGTTCAGGCCTGAAATCCCAGTTACAGAGGTACTTCCCTCTAGTGGACAAGAAAGTATTTCTTCTGTGGTGTTTTTTCAGTCCCCTTCCAAATGGGATCAGGAGTTAGGGAAGAGTGTCCCTTTTAAGAAGACAGGGAGCAGGAGTGGAGGTGAACAGTCACTTCTCAAGATGAGGAGGGATGTATCTGAGATGGCTCAGGATGGGTTCCTCTGGGCATAGCCGGGAAGCGGACTGGGAGAGGAGGCAATCTCAGGGTGCCACTGCTTGTAGTTGCTACAGGAATTATCAGGATAGTCAAAACAATGCTGCCTGAGGAAATACATAAGGCTTTCCTGATGCTGTGAAACTGTATGAGGGAGAAAATAGTAGATAGATTTTGATATTAATAAATGCAAAGCAGTGCACTTGTGTTAAAATATGTAAATGGAGTGATAGGCTCTTTATTAGCTCTTACCTGTCAAGGAAATATCCTAGAGCCTTTGAGATCTTGGTGTTTGTTCTCCAAAAATATCAGTAGTGGCAGAAAAAGTAAACTAAATGTTAGAAATAATTAGAAAAAAAATAGAAGTAAAAAGAAATAATGTGCCCATGTATGCAATACTTTTAAGATTGTCGTTCCTCTGTTTAAAAAAAAAAAAATGTTGAAAACCTCTAGAAAAACTATAGAAATGGGGAACAGCTTCCAAGTGAGAAGAGGTTAAATGAGAAAGTAAAAAGCAGAAGTGGGAATACAAAAGGACACTTCAGCCTGAAAAAGAGGTAGATGGAAGAAGGCATACTGGAAACATATCATGAAAGGTAGGAAGAACGAGAACAGGGATCATTATTCCCATGTCTCATATCAGAAAGAGTAAGAAATGTTCTAACACTTTTATTACAAAAGATTTAAAGTTTAAGTATCCTCCAAAAAGACTTAAACAGGACTGATGGAACAGACAGCTACTAAATACAATAGTCTTTTAAAGCCTCTGTCTCAGAAAGTGCCTGAGCTGATGACTCTCAGACTCTAGTTAGGTTGGCCATAGGGAAAAATACTGTTTGCCACCTCTGGTTTCTAAATCTTCTTTTTATAAGGGCCCAACACTCTTGGGTGGGGTAGAGGATGGCAATTTAAAATTTGTAAGTGAAGCACAGGCAACCTCCATCATCCTTACCATACTGCATACACCTATAGGTTTATTTTTATATCCTGATCAAACATTTTACATACTTGAATAGATATATGTATCCAGTTCTTGAGAATTTATCACTAGTCTTGCAATAGATTTTTGCTTTGTTTTCCTGAGTGTTCTAACCACAGGTGATCTTGTAGTTGAAAGTACCTGTAAAAAAAAAAAATTAAAATTAAAAAAAAACCGAATAAGACAAGCAAACAAAAAAACAGATGAAAAAAAGTTCTAACTACAGTTTGCGTAGAAAAGTTTCGTGATGTGTATCCGTATCTTTGAAAAAGAGAGAGTCAATTGATTCCATTTTGTAGAAAAAGAATTATTGAATAATTTCTAGGGAGTCTTCCCTAGTAATGCATGGACTTACCAGGATACCTGTTTTAAAAGAAATTATAGTGTTTTATGTTTTAACCATATGCTATGTAAATCAGTCTTAAAATCTTAGATCCTTGTATAACTCACAGGAATATGGTCTAAATTGCATCTAGAAAGGTAATGTAATTGGTTTCTAGGCAGTTTTTAAGTGTAATGGGCATGTTTAAAATTCAGTGGCACAATATACTAGATCCTATGAGGATTTATAATGGTGATAATAAATCAAACATTGGTTTCCCCCTTTTTGGCTTAGTCTCCAAAAACCAGGAGCTGCTTAACCTCCCCTTGATAAATCCCTTGAAGAAGCAAGGAGTTAGTAAGCATAAAAGCAGTTGGTCTATGTATGTGCCTGTCTNTGCAGCTCAGTAGAGGAAAAAAGGAAGCATGGCTAGGAAGCTTGGATGATTTTGGCTGCCAAAACATAGTAATAAAAGGGCTGAGTGTGGCTGGATGCAAGAAAGCGTTTGTGCAATGATAGAATTGGAAACAGAAGCTAAAGAACAAAATGCAGAATCATTCACAGCTCATTTATTTCTATCTCAATGGGGTTTTTACTAAATTTTGTGTCTGAATACTATAAACTGAAATTTTGAGTTTCCATTTTAAATAATAATTACTCAAAAACATTCCCTTCCAATATTTTCACTGCACAAAATGCCAAGCAGGACATTAACTAACAAGCTATTTCAAGGATCAATGAGTGCTTTTTAGAGCTGTACTTATTTTGTCAGCTCACTCTCCCCTATAATAAAAGCAGGAACAAATTCATCATAAGATCTTTTTCTCCAGTATTTATGCTTTGATCCCTGTCTTCACCAGAGATTTTAATGTTTTTTAAAAGCCTACTTATACTTTATGGATAAAGTAGCTAAGGAAGCTGACCATCACACCCCCATATTATGGTTGTTTTTGGAGCCTTCCTAAAACCAAGGACAATGTTTTCTGGGATTTCCAGAGAAATAGTGCCATTTTGACCTGCCATGACACCAAACACTTTTTTCAAAAGTGTGAAAAGGTGGGTGAATATGAAGAGTGTCTAACCACTCTGCATTATTCCCAAGCCTAAATTTTCCACTGTGTCTTACCTTCTGTCCTAGAGCCTGTACACATTCTCAAATGAAGAGATGAATATATATTATCTTTTCCATGGAAGAATCTAAAGCATGTAGTATTTCATCAACATAACCCACTGCTGTCAAAATACATGGTCTTTTATCTTAAACACCTTGGAGTTCCATTCAGCTTCAGCTCTTCTCCTCAAAGATATCTTTAACTTTTTTGGAAACAATTTTGCCCCTCTGCCTTCTTCCCGCTGAAAATGCTCATATGACAGCAGAACAGTTGTGATCTCTTGTACATGACAAAATCATTTGGAAATGGTTGACTCAGGCATATTAAGAGTTGGAAATTTCATTGAGATTTTTTTTCCCTATGAAGTTTATTTTTTTTATTCATATGTAACCACCAACTGCTCTAACATAAAAATGTAAATGCAGTTGTGCATGTAGTTCATTACTGTCTTGAACTCTCATTCAAAAACAGAAACCTGAGTGACTCACTATTTTGAGATGAAAGTGAGCTTGGGCAACTGAATTAAAATAATGAATTATTTGCCTTATTCCTTAATAAAATTGTTACCTCTGTGCCTGATGGGAAGAGCTCACACCATTTTGGAATCAGCAAGCACATCAGCAATTAAAGAAGTGTTGCATAATGTACCATCAGCATAAGGAACAGTATGCTTTTTAGATGTAAAAATCACTATTAAAAAGATTTCAAGAAATAACACAATTACTGTTTGGAAATGTCAGCACAACCATTAGAGCTGGGAACAGTAGAAGTAGGGTAGGTTGATTTTTGATCTGTTTGGATAAGTTGACTAATGAAGAACTAAGAAGAACTAAGATTTCTCTTTAGCACCAGTAAAGGAGAGGAGGAATTTAATATGTCAGCACAATAGCCCTAGCAAGGAAGACAGGCTAGGGTGCTTCTCCCATTGTTGTACTCAGATCCAAGCAATAAAATCTGCTAAGGCACAAAATGTCCTTTGCTTGGAACATCATCATATTCTATGACAAGTCTAAGACAAGTTGGAAGAGAGAAGTTGACGATGAGGTGTCAGTATGTTACTAATACTGTTCAGATCTATGAATCATTACCAACAGATGCAGAGTAAGTGAAAAGTTTTCTGCAAATCATAACAGTGAAATTCAAGAGCCACTCTAGTGGTTTAACTTTGGCTTTAACTTTGTGCAGCTGACAGAGCAGTATGGTGCAAAGTTGCTAAGCTTCTTAAAAGGCAGGGCTTCCAAAATAAAAATAAATAAATAAATTAAATCCAATACTGAAGTAAACTTATTTAAAACTAACTCAGTCATGTGCTTAGAGAAAATGTAAGTATAGCCTTGAATGGGATTTACTGGTTAATCTTTGTTCAAGACACTTGTAGGACTAGCAACATGAATCAGTACTTACTAACTGAACCACAGAACCATAGAATTTTCAGGGTTGGAAGGGACCTTTAAGATCATCCATTTCCAACCCACCTGCCAGGGCCAGGGACACCTCCCACTAGATCAGGTTGCTCAGAACCCTGTCCAGCCTTGGCCTTAAAAACTTCCAGGGATGGGGCTTCCACCACCTGTCTGGGCAACCTGTTCCAGTGTCTCACCACCCTCATGGTGAAGAACTTCTTCCTAACATCCAACCTAAATCTACCCTATTCTAGTTTGAATCCATTGCCCCATGTCCTATCACTACCTGACCCTGAAAAGTCCCTCACCAGCTTTCTTGCAGGCCCCTTCAGATACTGGAAGGCTGCAATAAGGTCCCCTTGGAGCCTTCTCCTCTCCAGACTGAATAACCCCAACTCTTTCAGTCTGTCTTCATAGGAGAGGTGCTCCAGCACTCTGATCATCCTTGTGGCCCTTCTCTGGACACACTCCAGCACGTCCATGTCTTTCTTGTAATAGGGGCTCTGGAACTGGATGCAATACTCCAGGTGGGGTCTCATGGGAGCAGAGTAGAGGGGGAGAATCACTCCCCTTGACTTGCTGGCCACGCTTCTCTAAAGCTATTCAAAGCAACAAAAATCATCACTGTTGTGCTGAGTTAAGTTTGCCTTAACAGAAACTAGTGATGTACAATAAGTAAAGAAACTTCATTTTGAGTAAGGCACAAAGGGAAAACAAGTGAATTGCCTGCTTATCTTAGTCTAGTATACTGATAATATTTGAAATTCATTTGAAACAAAAATTCAAAATTCACAATTTTCTTGAATGTTATAGATTCCCTCTATATAAGGTATTGCATGTATATTACTCTTTTACTACTGAATGGTGTGTTCTTCCCAGAGTTCATCTGAAATTAAACTCCATAAATAGGTCTTGTGCTGGAGCTAATTTCTCTTGAAGAATTTAATTGTGCATGACTGGTAACATTGTTGGCTGGCTGGCACAAAACATGCCCTCCACATTCTCAGATGAACACAGAGCAATGCCCTTTTAGAAACATATTGAAAACAAGCTACTTGAAGAAGTCTGTTTAAAAAGAGAGCAAAAATTTTTTAAAAGTGCACCTTTTTAAAACTCTGCACTATATTTCATCTCTTCAATGCAGAGACTCTATGAAGTACCCAAGAGGTCACTTCCCTGTAAGTGTTGGAACTGATTCTTTTTTAAATTTTTATCTGCTATTTATTTCTGGATCATTTGAACTGCTCAGTTCTGTAAAACTACAGGGCAAATTCTACCCCTTCCAGTGAATGGAAACCTTTGATATTTCAATTATTAACCACTTTCTTTGAGTATTCTGTTCTTCCTCCCAGCTCTGCTGTGTAATACCAGCTTTGCCATAAAGCCTTTCCCATTGAAAATATTTCTGTGTGAGATGATGGAAGAAACAGAGTCAAGGAAGAGCAGAAAGAGTTCTCAGTCAAGTCGTCTCAAGTGACCTAGCAGTTTAAGGAGACATTGCCCTTGTAAGAACTGAGCAGTGAAAAGCACAGCACAGACTTTTCTAAGCTAAAAAGACTTCCTTGCTGGGGTGTAGGTGGCAGTCTAGCTCCAGTATTTCAGCTGGATCTCTTGCCATGACTTCAGGTATGGTTTCACAGTTCTGTAAGCTGCATCCTGAGCTGCTTTTATATTATATCCTCTGCGTGCATGCTTATGCATGTGTCTCTTCTGAAATTCCTGTATTTCTAGGTATGAAGGAGTAGTGAAATTCAGCAAACAAGGAGCAAATATCATGTGGTCTCTACAGCCAGCAGCATCCCCAGCTCTGGAGCTAACAGGCTGGGTTACTGCCAGAGATGTCTAGCCTAGAATGCCTTGCCTTTGGAATTGTGTACAGTGATGGGCAAAGCAGCAGAGTATTGGGATAGGTGGAGGTGCTTCTTGCCAGGATTCGGGTGGCTGCTTTTCCTCAGCTGGCACCTGCAGCCATGAGATCCGGCCTGACCAATGGCTCTTGTTTTCAGCCTCCTGGAAGTGCCAATACCTAGAATTTTCACCCTTGACAAGAAAAAGCACAAAAGGCAAAGTAAAGACGTAAAACCTCAACTGAACAAACGGTTCTGAGTTAATGCCTTTTATCAATATTTAATAGAGGATAAAATGTGGGTGCAATTGCAGACCCCCCAAAATTATTTCTTTTGATCTTTCTTATTTTCAAGAAGTACCTTCTTGCCTGTTTTGTGCTCTTAGCCATTTTACAGTCTTCCTTAGAAGATCTAAATGCTGTGCAATTTTTTGATATGTATGTTTTTGGAGATTTGGTTCTCTTGCCTTGAATCTTTATATTTGGCATATTTTTACAACTGCTTTTTAAATGTTTATAGTCAAATTCAGATGCTAGACTCTACCATTGTATTTGAAAATGGCAAGGCTACTCACAGTCCTTTTTAAGTAGTAGTTTGGATAAATTTAGGAAAATGGAGGAGAATTGTTTAATTTGCTTCCTTAAAACATCCAAAAGTAACAAAGGGATTTAAAAGTACAAGTCCTTTGAGTTGGAGTAGATTTTCCACAACTTTCTCTCTTTGGTGTGTGCCTTGTTGATTTGTTTTTCGGGGTTTGTTGTTTTGTTTTGTTTTGTTTTGTTTTTTGTCTTCTGCTATGTGTTTGTTTAATACGTATTTTTAAAAATGCTTGCAAAACAGCATTAGCCGCTTTAGTGAGGACTTTAATGATTTAGATGTCTGTACTTGAAAAGATATTAGGTTAATGCTGAAACTCATTTTAAGTCTTACTTGGCTGCTTGGGGATTTTTCTTCTTTTACAGGTTCTACTTGTTTCAAGTTTTAATAAGTTATTTCAATTTAGATTAAACAAGAACACAGTGAAAGACTAAACAGGGACAGCATTCTGGGCAGAGTTTTCTAAGCCCCTAATCATCAGTCTGCATGCAGTCACTCAACTACAGTGTATGGTGCAGGTATGTAGCTTACCTATATCATCATTCATACACAATGTTACTTGGGCAATGTAGAACTCTTAGGAGGGAAAAAAAGGAGTTACAGTGGGTAGTTTCATATCCCAAATATGAGAGGATCTGTTAAATCTTGTGCCCAGTCTGTCCTGAGCTCTGTACTGAGTGCAGTAAGAACAAATTCTCTTTAGCTGTCAAATGTTTTAGTTCCACAAGAAAAGAGGGCCACTCAATACGGCCAAAACATAATGTATTTGGGCAAATAGCACTAATTTCCTTGGGCTCTGAATTGGATTTATATTATAATTGCTTCTCCAGGAAGGAAGGCATTAAGATTAAATGATGGTGCTTGGAGCAAAACACCAGATCTGCTAGTTTTCCCCAAATGTGCAGAATTCATAATTCCCTTGTACATATGCAGACATATTCTTCATATGCTTGATCTATTCCATATGAATAAGTTTCAGAACAACTGCCAGCCCCAAAACTGTCCTATTAGCTATGAAATGTGCTTAAATACCATGGTGATAACCACAGAATAAGAAACTTTGTCAGATAGTGATTTTTTCTCTCATATCTCCCACTTAATCTCCCCAAACCCTTACAGCACAGTTTGTACAAAACTAATTTATTTATCTTTATACAAGATAAATAAAGCATCTTAAAGAGAAGGAAAGTCTGTCTATATATTGCTTTTTAATAATATTCTACACTTCCTTTCCTTTGAAAGCAAGAAACAAACATAAAGAAATTCTATGAGTGCATGAGGAAGAAATATGCACAAGATCAGAGAAACAAATTTTATTTGTGAAATATTGCCCTCATCTCGATGGGCAAATAGCAAATGCTAGCAATGTTTATTGCATACAGAAATGTGAATTACTCACTTTCTGCATTTTACATTCTGCTTGATTTCCCCCCTACCTCCTCCACTGGAAACTGCTGCCTTTCCCTTTGAATTCCATATTCCCCAGCACTCTTTTAGCAAGAATGAATCCCTGTGTGATGATTGCTACCTTGTCAACTTCAGGAGTTCCTGGGAACAAAAAAGTTCATTTCTCTAGATGCCTCAGGGCATGGTCCTAGGAAACTATTACACCCTCTGTAATCTGGAGTGAGAAAAGCCAGTACCATCATACAAAGCAGCATCAACATGCAGAGGTGTCCTCCTAGCTGTAAGCCCATCTTGGTACAACCTCATGGCATAGTGCAGCAGTATGCACAGAAACAGAGGTCATGCTAAAAGCAATAGGACAAGATGAGCATGGTGTTACATCCCTGGATGCAGGAACCTTTATCCACATTATTCCCAGTGTCATCAGTGATAAAACCACTCTACAATGTGTTTCTGTCCTATTCCCCCATAGATGTGCCATTCCAGTTGTGTTTTCAGGAGCACAGTGCCAGTTCTTCTAAAGATGGATATGTCTATATTAGCAAGCAGTCCACTACAATAGGAGCAGACCTACAGAACAGAACAGTTGGTGCTGCAGATGCAGGACCCACACGAGATGTATTCATGGAGGTGGAGATGTGGGGGGGGTAGCTCAGACCAGCTCTTGCCTGCTCCTGTTGGCTGGCTGCCTTTAAGTGGCTGAATTACAGCAGAGGTGCTCCCTGGGCATGTCTTTCCTCTGAGAATAGAACTGGAAGGAGCAGGGTTTGCATGCTCTGAGACAGCTTCACAAGGTGAGACACAGCATGAGAAATGGGCATGGATTGGAGTTTTACTGCAAAAGCACTCTCCCAGTATGATCCAAATATGAATATACGTGCACCTGCTGTCAGCTCCCACTTTAGCATCAATATAGAAGGTACATTTTTAAAAAAAAAATGAACACATGGAATGTTATAATCAGCTGCAGGTATGATCAGTTAGCACCAGTAGATGAGTGCTATAAGAGATCAGGCTCTGACCGAGTGCTTTAGATGGCCAGGGAAACTTAATCCAAATTGCAGTGTTGGCCATCTGAATACACAGCTCTGAATCTGGTATGCTAAAGTTCTGGTTCAGCAGCTTATTTGTGAAATGGGGTGATGTGATTTACCGATGCCAGCTCTTAAACTTTTACTGTAAATCTTGTGGTTTCAGCATCCTCCATATACTCCAGGTCCAAGAGATAAGCAGAACAGCTTCTTCGTTTATGAAGTTTCAAAGCATACAGTTTTAAGGATGCTTGTGACTGAATCTTATTAATTCAATATATTAATTGTAATTTCTAATATGTTATCAATAGCATTGAGTATTCTTCCAATCACTATTTGTCTTTTTTGCTCTTTTGTGCAATGGCTGACTCTCAATCTGATAAAGAGCTTACAAGAGGGGGCTAAAATAGGAATTGTTCTCTTCTCTACCATTAGTCAGGAAAGATGAAGCAAAGATTGCTTTTTTTCTTTTAGGAGGCAAACCTGGTGAAAGCAGGTGTTTCTTTGATAAAATAATATTTCTTTGAAAAGGATGTACAAGGGTTTTTTCCTTACATGCAGGCTGAATAAACCAGTAGCAGATCTCTTTCTTTGACCCCAGGTTACACAGTTTGTGCACTTGGTCCACAAGCTCTCCGTAACCTTGTCTTGGATCTTTGAGTATGTCTTGTTTGCTTCTGTGGTTTTCTATCTTCAGTCTGAAGTTTGTAAAATTAAGTAGAGGATGCCAACATCTTTCCACACAGGTAACACAATGCCATGCTAATTCCTGAGTGGCCTGGTGCATGCATTTGTATTGAATTTTTACATGATACTGAATACTTTCATAAAGGATTTTATATTTTTCTTTTTGTTTAAATAGAAAAGTACCAGTTGTGTTCACTTGCTTTGTTATGTTTTTCCAAGTTAACAGTAAACCATCTGAAACTCAAAATGTGAAGTCATCTCCTCACGTGTCTGGGAGGTTGTTTTGAAGGACCTTGTTTTGAAGGAAGTTTGTAATATGAAACAAATCTAAACAACAAGTATGAAGTATATCAAAATGAAGTAGTCTTGGCAGAAAGTGAAAGCTGAACAGCTTTTATTTAGCACCAAAAGTCCCTAACCAATACTTTTAGATGGTTTACTAGATAGCACGTCTGCTTCACTCAGTAGAGAAGACAGATTTTCCTTGAATAACAGAGTCTCTTCAATCTTTTTTTTCCTTTTATATCATACTTAAGCTCTCTTCCTGCTGTGTTCAACAAAATCAGGGTGGCCAAGGACTTTTTTTTATCTTTAACATTGAAAAATGGTATAGCAAGTCATACTACAAGAAAGACATTAAATGGGGCTTAAACTCTGCAAACTTTCACCTGTCAAAAGCCCAGTGTATTATATTGTGATATAAACAATTTGCAAGTAGCTGTCTCATTTTCTGTGCTAGACGAACATTTAATTATTTCATTTACTAAAATGCTGTTACCTCACTTGGCAAATTAGCATCCTAACCCTAACCTTGACCTACGAAATGATTAATCTCTTTAAATATGTGTTAATGTCTTTCATAATACATCTGTTCAGCTGTCTTCTCTGCACAGCCACCTTCCCCCTTGTCATGTTTCTGCCAAAACACAAAACTAATTTAAAAACAAAAAAAAAAAAAGGAAACTTGCATTTAAAAGTGCAGTTCTAGGGAATCTGGGAATTTATTTCAGGGAAGTCAGGGTAGAAGAAAATTTAAAACAAGGCTAAAGTGTGGCAGGCTGAGGACATACCTTTTAACATGTTTATAATTTGTAATTAAAAATGCTTCAATATAAGATGTACAGTGGCACAGGTTACACAGTAGAAGAGACTGTGAATGAACTCAAAAGAGTTGAAGTCTGAGTAGGATTTGAGAGCAGAGAAGTATGGTGAATATAACAATTTACAGGACAATGTCCTGCTTAGAGAAAGGCTTGGTAAATTTTTATTTCTCAAAGCTTTCTGAGGATTATGTGAAATTAAAATTAAATGAAATCTAATCTTGTATGGCAAGTGATCCAGAAAAGGAGAGTTAGATTCCGTAGCAGGGTCCAAATTCTGTAGCTAAATCCAAATGGAGAGATGAGTAGATGAGACTTCCTAGTCCTGTTGCAACCTGCTAGTTGTAAGCACTTGGTTGTAACATATGTATGCCATTTTCAGACTGGGAATGCCAACTAAAATTATGCCAGTTCAAAGCAAGAGCTCAAGATTTGGGTTTTATCTGCATCCACCCACAAAGAAACACCCTTAGTTTTGGTGGAAATGAGAAATGAGCTTGGTAGGAGCTCTCAAGCAAATTACATCCTTTCAAAAATTCTGACTTCTGCATTATTTAGTGCTAAGGCATCTAATGACCCTCTAAATTTCAGAAGCTTGTAGCTGCTTGAATAGAGCAAAGGATACAGTTTATTTCTGTCCTGATTTAATAGGTGTTGGCTTAAATGCAATGCTGATTTTTTTCCACCCCAGGAAGGAAATGGCTGCAAGTAAGTCAGGGACATCTGAAACCAAGATTCATTTGTATTCATACCACTTGTTGCTTTAGTGATAGTCACCATCTCACATGGCCAACCCTCTCTGTGCACAGCATCAGCTGCCAGCCTGGCTTTCTAGATGCTAGCAAAGCCAGAGTGGCTATGCCACTCCCTAGTGCATGCCTTTGCATTTTTGGCGATGGCAATGAGCACAGAATCTCCTGTATACACCGTATTTAGCTTCCAGTAGAGCATAAAGGACTGCCCTTAAAAATCCACAATATTAATCTGAGATTCTTAACACTGAAAGCCTTGTTCTTCACTTGTAAACAAACATGTGGCATTCACCCAGTACCTGCAGTGGCATGACTGTGGATGATGAGTGGCTTTTGTCTTTTATCCAAAGAGCTTTAAGCAGTACATATCACTAATACCATTGTTAAGCTTTCTCTATTACTCTTCAATCTCCTTCTTAGGTTGTGACCTTTAAATATTCCTGATCTGACTGCGAAAAATAATCTGGTATTTAAATTAAGTGGTAAATGTTCAAAATTAAGCCATATAAATCTTGAATGATAAACTCTTACGTAACAGTTTTCAGTGAGGTACAATGACCACTACTGAATGCCTCTGAGTGATGGAGTGGACCTCCTCCATGGTATGCAGATGGACACAAACACATAAGGCACAATGAGATTGTCTTGTAAGGATCACTGGATATAATATTACTAGAATTAGTTACAGGATGGTTTTTGTTTTCAGACAGTGAGAATGAAATCCTGGCTGCCACAGACTCCATGCAATGGTGTTTTCATCCTAAAATAATTTTTCCTCCATGCTTTCCTCAATTAATTCTCTCTTACCCCACTTCGCTGAAGGTCTTTGTTATGGGCTAAAGGTTTTTTCCACAAGAGAGGCTGCAGATCCCTTTATGCCTAATATTACAAGCCTGAATAGGGTTTGCAGCTCCAGGTTTGTCCCTAAAGCTACCCTGCACACAGCCTGAAGGCAGCCGTCAGCCTCTGCCTAGGAACAGCTTTCCTGTGCCTCCTGCCACTTGCAGAGAGAGACAGAGGTGCTGAAGCCCAATCCTTAGGGAAGCACCCTTGCTCATCAGGGTTCGCATCCAAAAGTCTCCCCTATCCCCTGTCCCTTCTTTCCTCTCCTTTCTCCTCTCCCCTGTCCCACCACCCCAACCAGGTGCAGAGCAGCCAGAGGGGCTGGGGCAGCCCTGGGCATTGGACACCCACTGGACACCCATTCATGTCCCCAGGAGTGGGACAGGTCAAGGCTGGGCTGGTTCAGTGGCCCATGGGTGGGCTCAGCTTGTCAGGGGCCATAGCCCAGCAGAACAGGGCCTTGGGATGCTGGAGCTGACATAGGGTCCCGGGCCAGGAGTGGGGGGAGAACTGTCACAGGAGATAACAAGACCAAAATAAGGACCAGAGAGGGGGGACTCTTCACAGCCTCCAGTGATTGTATAGAAATGGTTGGGCCACAGAAGGAGGAGGATTGAGAGGGAGGCAGGGACTGATGGCCACTGTAGAGAGGAGGAACTGCTGGGGAGAAGGGGCTGCAAGGTTGAGTCTGTCTCACAATGCTTGATTTCTGATCGTCCCACAGATTTTTTGATCAAGCTCACGAGTCAGACAACTGTTCTTAAACAGAGAGATTTTAAGTCAAAAACCACTGCCAAGAGGGATGCTTCCAAAGTACTGTGGGACTTAACGTCCTCAAATCATGGGCCCTTCTGCAAATGTAAACCTGAAGGTCTTTATGTAAATAGTGGAGCCTGGTCAATATTTTAGAGTAAGTAACATATACAGCAAGTATAATATAATTTTTATTGGCTTCAAAGAGTTATGAATCACACAGATTGATTTTTTTAAATATTTCTATCAGTGAACAAAGTTCCTTAAAAAGAAACTATGTTTCCAGTTACTCTTTCAAAGGTGATTTTCCCCCTTCTTCAGATAGTTTTTCTGTGGCTGCGTTAGGTTTGCAATGGCTTAGGAAATCACTAATGACCAAAATCAGCAGAAAGTGAAGTTTTATTCTGTGTTACAGTCATTCACTTTAAAACTTCAAGTTATGGAGCTGGGTATTCTTTTCATTAAAGATTTCATAACACAGTGGCTGGCTGAAGATCAGGGTAAATGAACATTTGACCTTTCAATGAGAGTTTTTAGACAAATCCTCCTAAAATTACATGGAATTCTTGCTTTTTCATCCCAAGTGTCTTGATGAAGCCAACCCCCTGAGAGCTTTTTCCTTCACAAAGTCATGTTCATGGTTATTTTTGGACTGTATTTACCTGAAACAGCAAGAGTACAAACTAACCACTGAGTTGAAAGAGTGAAGTAGTATGATGTTGGTTTTGCTCTTACTCTAGAGGTTCCCAGAAGCCACTTCAGAAAAATGAGGAAAATTAATCCTAGTAAATGATGAGACACCATCAGGAAATTTCAAATTTAGCAGTAATAAGTACTATGCAGAAGCTTAGGAGACATTATTCAGGTTTTGTTTTGGGTTTTTTTTTTCATTCCTAGGCTATAGACCAGCCTCAATATCTGCAGGGGTTAAAGTAAGAGCTTATTCAGTGAGCTTAATGGAGACTGCAGAGATTCCCAGGCTATTTCCAGACAGCTGCATCTGTGCAACATAATGCAGCGTGGGATGGAGAGTTCAGGGTTTAAAGTGGCTTTGCTCTAGTTCATACACCTCACCCTCCCCTGAGTCTTTCTCAGCTCAGATGCTCTGCCCCACACTGCAGTGCACAGCCAAGCCATGCCTTTTGCAAAATACAGGAGAAAATAAAGGAGGAGGAGGAGAACTGCACATTGCACTGTTTGTGTTCTGATTTGACTTGGTACCGCAAAGCATCTTTTCCTGAAACGATTCTAAGCAATGTCCTTCTCCTCTCAGGAGCTGTGCTACTCCCTGGGCAGATATGAAAGCAATGAGATCATTGTTACTATAGCTCATGCAGCAGTATGGACTCCCATCCATTACAGCAGGATTTTATGCTGTCTCTGACTAGTTTTTGTCTTGCCCCAGTGCCTGTATTAGTGTTCTCTAGGGTGATGCCTACTGTATATTATGTGATTTAGGCTTCTTCCTGTTGTTCATTAAAATGATGTATATTCACATGCTCTGTGGCTTTTGGCATACGTATTTTTTGGTGTGTGCAAACTATGTCACTGTCATCTGCTTGCAATAACCTGAATATATAAGCTTGTTGTATTGTTAACATGGATCTAAAAATTTAATCATAGAATCATCATGGTTGGAAAGAACCTTCAATATCATTGAGTCAAACCATCAGTCCTACACCACCTAAATCATCTCCTAAAGTGCCACATCTACCTGTTTTTTTAATACCAGGGATGCCAGCTCTATCACCTCCCTGGGAAACTTGTTCCAATGTCTTGCCACACTTTCAGTGAAGAAATTTTTCCTAATATCTACTCTGGATCTCCCCTGGTGCAACTTGAACCTGTTTCCTCTTGTCCTATCACTCACTGGTCACTAGGGAGAAGAGGCCAACACCCACCTCACTACAGCCTCCTTTCAGGTAGTTGTAGAGGGCAATAAGGTCTCCCCTCAACTTCCTCCAGGTTGTACAGCCCCAGCTCCTTGAACCTCGCCCCAGAAGATCTGTTGTCCAGAACCCTGATCAGCCCAGATGCCCTTCTCTGCACCCTCTCCAGCACCTCAATGTCCTTCCTATCGTGTAGTGCCCAAAACTGCACACAGTACTCGAGGTATGCAAACACAATTAACAGTGTCAGTGTTTTCACCTTGACAAGAACTGCCCTTTTCTTCTGAAACTTTCAGAGACAGATCCTATGCATGAATTTCACTGAGACAAACACGCAGCATATATTTAGACTTTGATAGATGTCTTGCTCAAAAGGTGGAGAAACAAAAAAAGCAGGAGATCAAAGCAGCACACCAAATCTTATAAGTTTTAATTAAGCATAAGCAGCTGCATCCTGTCGTCTCAGGGATATCCCATCATTTGTGCTATGTAACATTAATGCTCATTGAATTGTAAAGCTCCAGGGAACCCCAGGAACAATTTGGAACACACAAACATTTGTTTTTCAGAAACGGGTTCATTATCGTTTGAAATACAGGTTTAATCTAACCAGAGTACTTGTGGGAATATCTTTGAAGAGTTCTGTCTCTGCAAATGAATTTAATTTTTAAGGAAAGGAAATAAAATTATCAAAAAAAGACCAGATTAGTATTGCAAAGAGGACAACAATGATACTTCTTTAAGGTGACATTGACATTTTTCCCTTCAGAAAATCATCAGGAAAAAAAAGTATACCCTAAAAAGAATTCTAAAAATTGGGTTATTGTCAGCCTTATTGAATTATGAAAAACATGGCAACAGAGATGATTTTGACCACAGTCTCCCAAAGGAAGATTTGAACTTTTGTCTTTTCAACAAAACAATCTCAAAATGGATTAGAACAGTGGGTAAAAACAATAAAATAGTTCTCTAGAGATTCTGGCAACAGAAGAATTTCTAGTAATTCAAGTAAGACTCTGGAGTATGGCCTCACACCTAGGCTGTGCTCTCACTTGTAAAAGTTTTTTTGGTGGAGTCTGTGGCATCACATGTATTGTAAGGAGGTTTTCTTTACATAAAACTGATCATATATAGAACTGAATGAACCAAACATTTATTAGACTTCTTGGGTCTGATTGATTTCTGAATTGTACTTGACACCAGAATTAAAGCTGATTAAAAAGATGCCTTAATATTAAAACTTGCACCATTGAAAAGCCTCACCAGCGCTGAAATGTTCTAGAAATACCAAGTAGAACCAACTCACTGTCTTCAGTCAGTGAGCACTAGCAAAAAACATGTAATCAGGGGTGGATTTATTGCCAAATATGGCTGTTCCTGTAGTTAAATTTTTAATTTTTATTATATGCATTTAATCATTTTCAGTTTATTCAAAGGAAATTGCAAGAGATTCATGTTTGTTAGCACCTGCCTACACAGAATCAACACTTCAGGAGAGCAATGTGGCCATGCAGCAGAGCTGGGTAACAAAGACAGATCTTGCTAGCTGAGTCAATCAGTCATTACTTGTGTTTGAAATGTTGTATGATGATTGTTAATTCCTGCTTGAGAAATTTGTCTCAGAAAAGGAAGATGCAGACTATAGCACCTCAAAGAGGATGCAGCCTGAGCTATCTCTGCAGTGTTTTATTCAGAGGCTCATATTAAATACATGCTGGTTGGCTAGCACTCAGGCAAATACCGGTTAGACCTGTCAGCTGGAAATGGTCATTGGAGAGTACCAAACAAATTCAAGTCCTATGACCAGTAATCATACTGTCTGCTACTCCCAAAACCTTTTAGCTTGTGCCTGAGAATATTTCTCATACCACAGTACCATAGCTCTGAAGATCTTCCCCTTCTTCCTAAAATTGTCCTGATGGCCTCTGTAATCAAGTAAGATGTGGCTTTCAGTCTAATGAAAATGTTTGTGTGACTGGTGAACAAACCTTTGACATGATATTATCAAGCCCACAGCTAGTTGCTGTCACTAGGCAGAACTGTCTGAAGGCAAAAATCTACCTGCCTGTAGAGGCAGAGAAAGGCAGAAAATTATGTGAATGTGGGTGTCACACCATGAGGTGACCTTCTTTTAAATTAGCTTTGATAAGGATTCAAAATGTGGTGCTTTTTCATAAATAGGATTTTGAAATGGCAAACAAACAAAAAGATGGAAAAAGAAAATCCGTGAGGAAAAAAATGGACTATGAATATGAAGATTTTTAGTGTTATAAATAGAGTAACCTGTTCCAGTACCTTACCACCCTCATGGTGAAGAATTTTTTCTTAATGTCTAATCAAAATCTACCCTCTTCCAGTTTAAAACCATTACCCTTTGTCCTATCACTACCCTCTCTGGTGAAAAGCCCCACCTCAGATTTCCTGTAGGTCCCTTTCATGTACTGGAAGGCCACTGTAAGGTTTCCCCAGTGTCTTCTCCAGGCTGAACAGCCCCAGCTCTCTCAGCCTGTTGTAGCAGAAGTGGTCCAGCCCTCTGATCATCTTTGGGGCCCTTTTCTAGGCCTTCTCCAAGAAATCTATATCTTTTCTGTGCTGGGGGCTCCAAAGCTGTATTCCAGGTGGGGTCTCCAGAATAGAGTAGAGGGGCAGAATCCCTTCCCTTGCTCTGCTGGCCATACTGCTTTTAATGCAGCCCAGGATGTGGTTGTCCTTCTGGGCTGTGTGCTCATGTCAAGCTTCTCATCCACCACTCCCAGCTCCTTTTCCTCAGGGCTGCTCTTTATCCATTCTCTCTCCAGGCTGTATTTGCACTTGTGGGTGTGCTGACCCAGGTACAGGACCTTGCACTTGGCCATGTTGAACTTCAGTATGGTGGCATGGGCCTGTCTCCAGCCTGTCAAGGTCCCTCTGGATGGTCTGCCTTCCCTCTAAGGTGGCAGCTGTACAACACATCTTGGTGTTTATCCCACTGTCCATGTCTCCTCTTGTTTATTATTCATACCTGACAGCATGCCCTTTAATGTGTTCTTTCTTTTTTCTATAACAAAACATCTTAATATTTTTATTTCCTAAGGGAAGGTTGTTGTCTGACAGATGATTTTCTCGGCCCTCAAAAGGAAAATTAGACTTATTTAACTTTTCCTTGAAAACACAGATGTGTTGCATCCCAAGATATCTTCCAGGCTGCTCTCAACAACGTTGGCAATTCTCATATCCAAAACTGAACAGCCAAGTCTTCTGAGGAAGAAAATCAGTCCCTAAAACAGTTTACATCTTAAGCCAACTATATATAATAGGCAGGTTTCTTTCTAATTATTTTTGTAATATTTCTGAATGTTCTGCTTTTATTATTATAAAGATGGAATTAAGGACTGGACAGGAACAAAGCCTATGTATGCTAAAAATTTTGCAAATACAGAACAGCTAGAAATTCTTATTCTTCCAAAGAGTGAAGACTTGAAATGGAAACGATAGAAAATCATACATAAGGTGCAGGTAAAGCAGTGATCTGGACAGCAGCAGTGGTAAGTTTTTCTTCTGATGACCATTTCTCTTTTCTCTTCTCTTGAAAAATTAGGCTTTCACTGGGCTTTTGGAGTTTTATTCCTCATTCTTAATTTAAGACTCTGAAGATTTTCTACCTCTTTTAGAGGAAGAGGGCAGGTGGAGTAATGCTGAGATGAAGGGATTACACCAGAAAGAGCCACTTAGCAACACAATAAATGCTCAATCAGGAGATGGTGAAATGTATCAGCTGGGGGTGAAGCTCACCAGTTGCTTGGGGATTCTTTCTGCTGCTGTTACTTTTCCCCTTGCTCCTGCAGAAATTTTTATCTGCTTTGGTTTCCTGCTGCAAGTCCTTCCTCAGCCCCAGTCCAGTAGTGCAGGAGGAGCTCGGATGTTGGAGGTAAGGAAGAACTTTTGTGGTTTTCATGGAGTGGTGAGCAGCTACCTCTCAGAGCCTGTAGGCAGGAGAGGAGGCCTTCATGTGAAAATTAATGCAATGGGATCCTAGGACTTGAGCCTATCAGTGCTCACTCACAAAGGAGAGTTCAAAACTAAATGTAATCCTGTTGAGCTAATGCATGGAATGTGTGTAGAATCAGATCTAAACAATTCTGCAAGCATCATTGTAGAAGATATGTTCTTTGTTAGTCACCTGAAACTAGATTTGGAGAGCTGTAAAGCTGAATTTTGTCTGGAGACTGAGCATAGGGAGGAACTTTTAGATGAGCCAAAGCAAATTTAACCTCTCTATGAGTAAAGGTATTAAAATTGCATTAGATTTAAGACATTCATATTGTGTGACATAATGCTGCTGAAAAAAAAATAGTTAATTTCTGATAGTTGTTCAGAGTGCATGAATTAATTAAATTAATAGTAAGTTGAGGTGCTTCATGAATTTTATATTTATTTTTTATTGGAAGCAAAGGGGTTTTGAGCTCAAAGAAAGTAACAATTAATTTTGATATTATGAATTTTGATGTGGTGTGAGACCAAAAACTCATGGAAACCCTGGTAATTATGTGCTCTTGAAGTATACGATATTTTCTTTAATAAAATACACAGCAACATAGGGATTTTGTTACTGTAATTGTTAGCCACTGTAAGTTTAATTGTTTCCAAGTAAATTTCATACCTCGGGACAGAGAGGCTGCTATGGTACAGTGTGTTTCTTCCCAGCAGAAGACACTTCAGGTTTTTTTATATCTCTTTGCACCTTATATAAAGGAAGGGGGAAAGGGAGGAATGAAAATTTTTTTTTTTTTTTTTTTAAAGTTTCAAGGGAATTGCATCCTTCGTGTCTCAATGACATCACACAAGGTTCTTCCCTTCCTAGTTTCTGGATATGAAATTTCTGTAGCAGATTCTGCACAGTTGTTGATTCCCTTTGTTGCACTATTTTAGGAGCAAGAATAAAACTCGGTGTTCCTATTAACAAAATATTTTGGGGTGCCTCAGAAGTACCCCAGAATATTTGTGTTGGATAAACTGGACTAGAGGAGAAAGAGTGGATGCTGCTATATAGTTCTTTGCTCCTTTTCAGGAAATAATGGTTGCTGTGAAGTGAGGGTTTGGAGGCTTTGATTTGTTTGCTTGCTTGTTCTTTCTTGTTCTGTTGTTGTGGTGGTTGTGTGTTTTCTTATTTATTTATATTGTTATTACTATTCTGTTGGTTATCTAAAATATGAAGGCTTTGCTGCTGCCAGTGCAGCTGAAGTGCTGCCAGCTTACAGAAACATCCATATGAAGACCTCTCTTTCCAAGCTGTAATTAATCTGGTCTAGGTGCCTCACTGAATAATTACTCATCTCTTCTGGCATTTCATGAAGCTTTTTAGTCTCTTATTCCTTCAAACAGCAGAAGTTCCATAGCTGACAGGTATCATTTTTAGCTTCTTAGTAGAGATAATGTTCACTTAGGGGCATGGTAATACCACCCTGCTCACTCATTAGCTTCCCACTTATGTTCTCTCACACTCCTTCAAAGTCTTCATCTGATTGCTTGTGCTGAAGAAATCAGCCACCAAAAAATAAGTATTTAATACTTATTTCAGATATTTGTATTAAGCTTTCAGGCTACAGCTGTGTTTTGCACCATGACCTCAGTTGTCAACTCCTTTTTTTTGCATCAGTGTCATAAGGATTCTTGCAGAGATTGTTGACTTGTGTTCTTACACCTGCATTCTGGATAAGCAGCCCTTCTACTGAAGAATGTGGAATAACTATTGGGCAGGACCTGCAGAGCTGGAAGGAGGTATCTCTTGCCTTCTGATGAGCTCTCTCAGACAGGTCTAAGTTTTGGATTAAGTGAGGCAGCAGAAGCCACAACCCTGCAGGTTCTCCTTTGTTACCCTATATGTACTGTTATTCTTACTTGGCCTAATAAGCAGGACAGAAACACACATCTTTGACATTCTGTCCCCTTAAAAGTGGCTTTGGGGAAGCATTTAGGTACAATCAATTGCTGTTCTTAAATGGCATTTTCGTGTAGATGTAAAAATGGGGATCTTTCTGCATTAGTCACAGTTTTTCCTCCTTTACTGGACACAGAAGGAAGTTATTATTTTTAACTGCTTTCTAAGTGACAAATAATCCAAGTGTTATTCTTTGTGCCATTAATGAAGTTTAAAAGTAGTTAGCAGTGTTTCGCTGGTTTGAAACCACGCAAGAGAAATGATCAATGTGTACTCTGCTGGAGCTGTGAAAAGAAGTTTTAGCTTCATCTGAATGACTAAGGCAAATACAAGAAAGGGGAGGGGTGGTTCTTGATTTATATTTTCCCTTTAAGGAGAGACTTCAGTGAGTGTAATTATTAGGTATGAATGGTACAGACAATCTCATGATTAAAAACAAAGGGAAGGTGACAGCACAAGCTCTTTCCCTCCATATATTATACACCACAGTGAAGTAGAATTCACCTAGAAGAGGATGAAGAGTAGACCCAAAGGTGAGAACACCATGCACAATGTGGTAATGAGAGCACTCACCTGGGAGAAGGTAGACCTCAGTCTTGGTGTTCCCACTGTGCAGTCTGTGCAAAGTGAAGGTGCACTAAGAAATCTAAAGCAGATTATAAAAATAAATAGTCCGTGGCAGATATTTAAAACATTACTCTGGAACATGAGAGAAAAGGGTGAGTTTGTTGGCAGAGAAGATTTGAACCTGAGTTGCTGTTTTGTGGGTGTAGCCATTCATCAATAAGTGGGCACATGCTAGGATTGAGAAGGACTTGATTTTGCCAGTAGTGAAAAAAAGACTTGGTGGTAAGGCAGGAGAGGGATCTGAGGAAAAAATAAGTTGGACATAACTGAACAAGGGAAAGATTGAAATGAGAGTCAGAGTAAACTGTAGGCTGGAAGGGACCTCTGGAAATCACGTAGTATAGCCTTGTTCCTCAAGTAGGACTCACTTCAGTGTTAAAGTTGCTTCTTGCAAGTATCCCATCTGGTATAAATACACTCCCTCTAATCTGCTCTCATTTACCAAAAAAACCAATCTTAGAAGTGCTGGAAAAGCCATCTTCTGCATGGGTGTTGCGAGTGGCATATGTGTTATTGAACTAGATCAGTGTAAATGTGGCATTAAAGGAAGGTGTAACAAGGTATGTTAATGAGTAATACAGAACTGTGAAACTAACGTAGGAATTAAAGAAAGAAATTATGTATAATGAAGTGAAAGAGGAAGGTTAAAAGGGAGCACAACTTAAAGAAAACATCAAATAGAGTAGAAAATCTTGATGGCTTAATTTCGCAGTGACTTAGCAACAGCTAACGTGGAACAGGAGGCACAGAACAGTTTTGCAAATCTTTGTGCCTTTATTTTGTTGTTGTTGGTTTGTTTGTTTCATTAAAGATCAGGAGATTATGGTGGTAGAAAGAGAAGGATTAGGATATTGGCAGATTGCTCCAGAAATGATGAGCATGAATATAAATGCTGTAATTATATGGTTCAGAGTCTAAGAGCTGTAAAATTTTGGTTTGAAAACTGGAAGAGGCATTTTAAGGCAGTTAAAAATTACATTTTAATGGAACCATAAACAAGTGTTCAATTTGAAGTCTATAAAGATTGAAGGAAACAGTATTTAAAATTGTCAGCCTGAAGAAACTTCAGTGTTACAGTGTCTGCTCTCTGTGTTATTCAGCTTTCAGAAAGAAAGATTACACCTTTGTAAGGTTTTTCTTGTTGCCTTTGAGAATGGTATACAGGCAAACAATTTTTCTGCTTCCTCTCATCTTTTGGGAAGAGGAAATTAACTTATTGGAGCCGGAAAGAGCTCGGCTCGATTTCCTTTTGCAGGTGGGTTGATGCTCTAATCCAGAGGGTAGATGGGCAAGAAACACAGCAGGGACCCATCTGCTGTTTCATAAAGTGACTTCCTGAGAAAGCTGCAGATGACAGGGCTTTGCTGAAAATTAGATCTGGACACAAAATTTGGATCTTAAACTGGGTAGCACGGTGAGAAAAATGCTTGGCGAGGAAAGGTGAAGCCACAATCTGGTACCAACTGGAAGAATCACTGAGGTAGCTGTGCAGCTTGTGCTGCATTTCATCACTGCTTTTGGGTTTTAGCACACCCTTGCTGTTTACAAAAGGAAGGTAACGTGGAGATGCCACAAGGAAAAGATGTGTCCAAAAATAATGTAGTTGCTGGCCATGGAAGGTCTGGCTATGCCCCTGTGCTTCTGCTTGCACAGGGGTCTGGTGCAGAACTGCAAGAAGCAGAGGGGCCAGGAGGGGTGTCACAAGCTTTTGACAAAGCTGTGTCAAAGTGGAAAGAAAAGAGGCCAGGCTGCCTATAGATCTGGATTCTGTCAGGCTCCAATATCAATGTGTTTCTTCTGGTTTTGGCCAGAGTTTCTTTAAACTTCACAAATTACAAATCATTTTTATCACATTGTAGAGAGGTTTGCTATGCTGTATGTCCATGTCTCTTTTCAGATTTCAAACCATGTATCATATTTTACATTGGAATATTTTTGGACCTTGCTTCTTCATCATTTCAACATTCTCCTATTAGGAGAAGGTCTGTTTTCTTCCTTTGCCTTCAGTTCTTGCCCACCTAGAGTTCATGTTTCTTCAATACAGTCGCAGGTAGAAATTTGTCATGTTCCAGCAAGATAAATAAGGGTGAAAAAGTAACTAAAACCTGAAATTAAACTGGAAGTGTTTGTATAATCTGCTCTGCAGATATTCTTACATAGTGGGATACAATACTTTTATGAACAGGACTCAGCTTTACAAACATATGTGAACATATATATGCCAGTCTTACTGGTATCAAGACCAGGCATGCAGGGATTTAATTGTTTAGCTGAAGTTGTTTGTGTCAACAGTCAGCAACAACCCAGTACTGTGAAGCTGGAATAACAACACTAAGGAAGGAAATTAATGAGCACTAATGTAGTCAGATGAAGAAGGATTTGGAACATGCTAGTACCTGGCTTGACTACAGATGGAAAGAGGGCTGTTCAATTTGTAGATAAATTTAGAATAATGAGTCTTAGAGTGTAGACTACAGTGAAAGAATAGGTGCTAATTGGAAAGCTGCTGCTGCATGCTGAATAGAGGGACGACTGGTGAACTAATTTAGAGATATCCCCAGAAGATGTGTGCTCAATGACAGAAAGGAAGGGACATGAGAATGAGACTGACACTGCGGGCAAGCCAGAACCTTCTTTTTTGGATGTCTTGCAAAGAAGATAAGTCTTAACTGCACTAAGACCACCTCCTTGTGCTGGCCCTAGAAACTCCCCTGGTTCCAGTGGACAGCCATCCTGTTTGCCAGGGAATTTGTAATCCTGGAGTTTGTGTTGAGGGGTTGACAGTGAGCCACAGTCCATGGGCTCTCTGATTTTGAACTGCTGAAAGAAAAGCTGCAAAACCAAAGACATCTCTGCTCAGTGAATGCTTTTGCTACCTCAAGAAACAAAATACACGTGTTTAAATATCAGGAATGGAGAGGAGAGCTTTGTAGTGAGAAATGCTATGGTTTGAGCTGATAAGATTCAGAATATCCCTATATGCAAACAAATACCATCAGTACCATTTGGTGAGATTTTATTGGCAAGGAGGGATCTGGCAGTACTATGATGTGGTATTTCAGCTACTTGATCCATGCCAACAAGTGGGAGTTTTTGTTAATTTACCAGCCTGGCCATAAACCAGCCTGCCAGCTATAGTCCCATCTTGTCAATGGAATAGGACCTTGCCCAGGGGGTGGGATAATGGGACTGAGACTTGCACTGGCTGATTTCTCAATGCAAAATGGGTATGAAATGGGGGGAGTCAAGGTTACCTCCTTTGCCTGCCTGACCTGAGGTGTGGAGGCATTCAGATTTGCCTCATGGTCTGGGTCACATCTTCAGGAGGAAGCCATGATGCATCCTTTTGAAGCCTGACCAACAGGAGGGGGAGTAAAACAAGGCTTTCTCAGTCTCTATTCTCATTCCTTTCCTATTTGCTGAAAAAGAGAATTATTCAGTAGGACTCACAATCCTGCCATTAGATGGAATGAGCTGGGAAATGTGTATATTGTCTGTAACGGGAATTAGGAGGTCAGACTGCAGTCTTGCCTTCCCCTTCATGGTGAGTGTCCCCTTGAAAGCAGTTTAAGCTCTATTTTGTAGCAGTTGTCTTGTGTATTAAAAACAAGTGCTAACTGCATGGCTTCTGGACATCAGCACCCTTGCTGTTAGGAAACTTCCCTTGTCCTGACTCACTTCATTACTTTTTGTTTAGAAAGTGACTTGGTGCTCCCTGTTCTGATGCAAGTTAGCAGCCCTGCTCTGGGGGGTGGGGAAGATGACATCTAATTGGCACCATGGGTAAGAGCAATGCTGCCCAAGTAGAGCTGTGGTACTCAACAGCTTGAAAGGGGAAATTCTGGACATTCTGTGTGTCTGAATCTGTAACTTGAATGTGTCTCCTTGCTTCAGCCCATGGTGTGTGCAAGCAGCTATATCCCATAAAAGCAGCGCTCCCAGAACAAGTTGTGAAGGGCAAGGAAGGCAATTTCTTAGCAAAAGTAGTTTTTCCCAAACTTAACCCCCTGGGAATCGATTCAGAAGTACTTTGCATAGGAGCAGAAACAGGCTAAAAAAGAGGATGAAGAACAAAACAAGATGAAGCAGAAGTTTCATCTAAGAGGATGGACCTGGCTTGTAGCTGAACGGGCAAAATGTAGAGCACAACAATGCTGAAGGTTTTCCCTTACCTGAATTAACCTGTAGAGCAGGTGGCTGCAATCTTCAGCTGTGTTTCCAGGGAATTGTTTTGTTGTATAGCAATGTTTTTATTTTTCCTTTTTTTTCCTGTTTTAATCCAATTCGTGGACTTCTAAAGACTTCCTAGTGGAAACGTGGGTCCCATGTAGCAAATACCAACCTGAAAACAAGAATTTCTGACAACAAGGTTGTGGCAGAACTGTGCTGGGGGGAAATGGGAGAAATATGCTTCACTGTGCTGAGAGGTCAGAACCTGGTGGATAAAGCTGATACTGAGGCAGTCTGCCTGCCTTGCAACTACAACAGCACAAAGTCAGTTTCAGCACACAGACTACTTCATTTCCTCAGACATTTGTTTTCACAGGATTTGTTTCTAGCTTAGGGGAAAACCCTAGTGTGAATGGCTGTTCCTTTTCCCCCTCTTTCCTCAGAAAAAGGCTTTAGCATAAACCTGAAAGCACTCTGAGAGAATATAGGAAGCTGACTTTTTCTTTTTTTTGAAGGCAATATGCAACAGGCTTTGCAGGTTCTAATCATATACAGAATTAATGCAATTATTTTTAACGAGACAACATACTAGGATTAAAACACCAGCTGGTGAATGACAGCAATAAAAGTATTAGAGGGCTTTCTCTTCTGAGTATTGTGAGTTCATAGCTCACTAATAACCTTGACAATCATGTTGCTAATAATAATGCTTGGTGTTGCTAGGGAATGGTGCTGCATGGTACATGGTGTATGGCAAGGGTATGCCTAAGTATGATGGCAACTTGCTAAATCTTTTTAATCTTTTATTGAGCATAAATACTGCTTGACAACCCACAAAGTTGGATATGGTTTATAGTTTTTGTTAATATAGCTTGTTCTGATTAAGTGATTAGTTACCCAGCATTTCAGTGCAGTATGGGTATTTTCAGTAGGGGTTGCTGATGATGGTACTGTAGATGTAGTAGCACAGCACAGGGTTTTCCAGTGCTCTGGCTGTTGTCTGCCAAGGGCTGCAGTGAGTTGTACATTTGACTACAAAGATGAGGCTCACCAGCAAGTATTCAAGGGCAAAGTGAATTTCTTCCTCCCTTTTTTTGCTGCTTAATATCTGATGTTTCCATTTTTTCCTGAGGCAAATAATAATATTCAGGTTTGTTTGTTTTTTTTTTTTATCACAGATATTTGGTAGTTACTAGAAATGCACACTTAACTGCAGTATAGAACTGCAGATTGACTACAATGCCTTTTTTTTTTTAAAGTTGTAAAACTTACTCCAATAGTGTGCCTGACAGAAGATACAGGTGAATTACAGTGATCTGACAGATAAGGGTAGTGATGCAATATCTCTGACATAGTACAGTCCAGAGCACCCCAAACAGGATAGTCATGCTCACAAACCAACTTGGCTCCATGGTTTGGGTCCTATGGGTCAACACAAGTTATGATATCCAGCAATTCACTGTATTGGTGTCTTGAAGCACTGCTCTCTCTCCTCTTTGCTTGGCTAAAGGGCTCATTTGCACTCTTACTGTATCAAGGAATAAGATTCATTGCAACATATCAAGTCAGTTATGCAGTAAGTGATTTAACCTATCAGTCTCCCACTGATAATGCTTGAAACCTGCTTGTTGATCTCCTTCACATTAGAGAAAATTGAATTCCTGGAAACTTTTTAAAGATTGATGCTTTGACAGAGCAGAAAGCTGAGATATTTGTGTTCCCAGTGTCAGGAAAAGCAGCAGAATTCAGCTGCTGCTTGAGATTTGCTGGGGCTATTTTGCCAGCTATAATCTTGTCTGGCAGACTGTCTGTAGATTGTCTGCATGTTGTCTATTACCTGACTAAAATACTAAAGGGCACCTAGGATAAGTGTTACGTTGAAGGGAAAGGGGCTAGTTTGAAAGACAGAGCATCACTACTGTAGAAAAGCAAGCCTTGCTAGTTCTGCTCTACATGGAGCAGCTTGGCTTCAGACTTGCCTGCATCCTTGCACTCTGCCTCTTGAATGTGATGTGCCCTTTCACCTTGGGCTGGACACATCCTCTTCTAAGTGGGGAGTTAATAGAGATTTATTCTGGTACATCCCATGGATTTAGTTTGGGCACAAGAGCTCTCAGAAAGCAAAACACTGGGCATAGTGAGATTGCAAAGCAGACAGGCAGAATCTATACAACTCTGTGTTGAAGCATATCAGTTCTTACAGTCTGAGGATAAAAGCCTTGCTGCTCACAAGTCTCTGCCTGTGACTTCTGTGTGCTGGCTGCTCAAAACAGGCACTGAGTTTTCCCCCTGCCAACACCCCTACTCTCCCATGTTTTTCAAACAAGAGAAATTCCCAAGGTCAGTCTCAGGCAAAGTAATCACGTTATCCTGCCAAGTGCTGAATGCTTTACTGTTTCCTTTGTGAAGCTGAACTGCAGGTGTTCAGTAATCTAAAAGGGGCCACAGTCCTTCAGTAGGACTGGGTCAGAGTTGGGTAGGGATATTGATAGGGCTCATAGTAAAATACTGCAGATTTTTAGCAAAGCTCTCAGTGTCACAGTGAAAGTGTTTGAAAGGAAGAAAGCCAAGGAGAATATTCCATCTTGCCAACCTTTTGTGCTTCTCTTTTACACAGCCCTATATAAAACAGACTTTCCCTTCTGTTCATTCATGATGTCTCATGGCCCCCTCATGTCAGAAATGTTCTTCTTACGCTATGTGTTCCTTTCAAAGTGGCAGTGAACCTTGGCACAACCTTATGTTGCTTTAGTATTTAATATTTATTTAATCCAAATAGTTCTAAGAAATGGTTATCTTATTAAGTTTGCCATATTTTTGGACTGGAGAAGGACAGGTCATCAACAAGGAAGAAGAGAGAAGCGTATTTGCTTGAAACATGGCAATATTAAAATTTAATAGCTGAGTAAAACACAGAGGCCAATGAATCAGTAATTATTTCCAAATAAATCCAGCTAGAAGCAGTATAGTCACTTTAATTAGTAATTAAGGCTTAAGCACTAGACAGAAAACACTATTTTATGCTGTGTTATTAAACTCGAGTGTTCTGCATCATCCAAGTTCCACTAAACAGTAGAAATCAAATCACTTTAGAGTGTTCATCCACAGACCTCTTCCTCTTGAGGTCTAGGGTCTCAGCGTATGTTCATCTGAGAAATACTTGTGAATAAATAACCCTCTTCACTGAGATGTCTGATTACCCTCCTTGCCATCTGAGAGAAAAAAGCTGCTGCTCACACAGGACTCTTAATGACCTGTAATGGATGGTTTGTCTTCTGCTTTTCATTCCTACATCTGTCTCCATTGTATATGTAATTATTTGTATTAGTCCTAATAGAACAGTAAGAAGTAAAACTATTTGGATGATGACTTTGCATAACAGTTTGAACATTCTGGAGAGTCACTGAAGGGAAATTCGGTGTCACAATTTATACCATTTCAGTTATTTGGATGCTGTTTTCAGTTTTGCCTTTATGAAGCAGTCTGGGTTTCAGTTCATGTGTACTAGTCTTGTTTTATTAAAATATGAAATAGCTTACTGTAAATCCTCCCGTGTTTGTTTGTTTGTTTTTTTTCTTTACGTTTTTTTTCTTCACAGTTAGGTAAAAATACATTTTTAAATTAGCCTTAAAAGTGGTCTTTGTCTTAATTTCCAGTTTTCTTATGCTTTTTAAGCTCTATTCCAGTGTGTGAATTCTAGTAACCATTTAGCCCTGTGAAAGGAAGATGTGTTTGTTGGAACATCATCAAACCATTGATGCTGTTCTGTTTTCTTAAAAATATTCTGATTAAGGGTCAGTTTCTATGGAAGCTAAAGGGTACTCAAGCTGGTTTAAATTCAGTGAACAGTTTCATCTGCACGAGGAGGAAAAATCCAGTAAGAAATGGTGTGATGATTTTATTCCAGAAGTGAGAAGGTTTTATGGGATTTTTTTTTTGTTGTTCTTTCATCATTTAAAATATCAGAAATATTCTCAAAAATAGTATGTCAACTTCAAAATAAAAGAAAGTATAATTTCTGAAGGTGCGATCAGAATGTTTTGTTTCCAATTGAGCAGAGTGGTTTAAGATCAGCTTGAAATACAAATGCCCCAGAAATTTTCTTACCCCTAGCTGGCCACTGAATTAATGTCATTATCCTGCATTTACTTTGAACATGTTTAAAAAGTCCAGGAGACAAAGTAAGTGAGAACTAGGCAAAGTAAGAGAGAACTTTTCTATTTTTTTCTTTTTCTTTTTTTCTTTTTCTTTTTTCCCTTTTTTTTTTTCTTTTTTCTTTTTTTCTTTTTTTTTTTTTCCCTTTTCTAATTCCTCTTGTGCATGCTATGGAATACATTTCAAGCCTTTTATAACAGAATGGAAATTAATAGCCTGAGCCTGCATAGTTCATTCCTAACAAAATCCTAATGCATTGCCTGTAATGAAGGATTTATAGGGTAACTCACATTTGATTTGTAATCAAAATGATACAAATGGCTAGAAACAGAGGACCATTTGGCATTCATCTATAGTGAAAACAGAGCTACTGCAGTCAATTTAGGACCTTGTCCTGAATTCTACCAAAATAAAATTAACAGTGACAAGATGATGCTCCATGACAATCCAGTCTGTCGAATTTGATGGTCTCTTCTGGTTCACAGAACCCAACTTCTGCTAAATATGTAACCAATATTGTTGTATGAGAATAGAAGTGGTTTCAAAGTAAACCTAAACAACTCAATACACTTCAGATTTATTCAAGATTGTCCCACCATACATTTTTCTTTGTTGCAAAAAGTACAGCAAAGGTGCCATTGCTTCCATACCAGGTTCTGCAACCCTCCTGTGTTGCTCAGGTGAGACTCCAGCCAAGATTCACAGGGACTGGAATACTTAGCTTCAGTGACACAGTTGGGTGTGCTGGAATGAGTGATATCCATAAATTAAAAGGACTTTGATCAAAATCTAAAACTGTAAATAGTATTATAGGCAAAATACAGTGCAGCTCTTCAAGGAATTTTGTATCTACAGAAATATATTATGAAATGACTGAGGAACTTTTACTCTTCATTGAGCAAGACTAGCACACGTAAGCAGTGTGTGTAATTCTTCATATTGCTCTTGCACCCTAGTTTTATTCTAAATGGGGAAAATCAAGTATGAAAATTAAAGCATATTAGAACAAGCCTGTAGTACCGTGATCAGTGAAATTAAGTTTTTCTTTGTGGGGGCAGTCAAATCCGCATCTTAGGTTTACAAACAACAGTACTCAGTGAAAAATCCTGTAACTTTGTTTTTTATTCTTAAAAACAAAACAAAAGATACTTTTGGTGATTGCTGTAACACAGTGTTTGGTAAATGCAAACAGTACTTTTTCTCAAATACTATGGTCCAGTTACAGAAAGAAAACAAGAGGGAGACCTAAACCCCACCAATGTTACCTATATTTCAGCATCTAGGTTATATTGTCTCTGCAGATTAAACTATCAGAACTTGTTTTAGTAGGTGCAGATTTATGTGGGACACCTTGCATGGGAAAAGGACAGTTTTAATAAATTGCTTTATACTTTGATCTCTACTCTGCGTCCTGTTAATGTTCCTTTAGGATTGAAAAGTTAAATTGAATCACATATACTGTAACAAAATCACAGTTAGCACTCCCATTGATGTCAGAATGTTGCCAGTGTGAGTTCTGTCTCTGGAGCTGCAGAGATGTGGACTTCTTACAAACTGTTTCATAAAAATGCAATTGTTCCCTGCTACTTGATCATTCTCATCAGGAGAAATGAAATATGCAAGGAGTCTCAAGAGGGCAAAAATCTGTAGGGGTTTCTTTTTGGACGTTTTCTTGTTTGGTGGGTTGGTTTGGTTTTTTGTTTTGTTTAGGTTTTGTTTGGTTTAGTTGGTTTGGGGGTTATTTGGTTTTGTTTTTCCTAATCCCCTTCACCTTAGCCTTGAATGTTTGTGTAGTAGTCCATTGTAACAGAAACAAAGGAATCTCTTTTCACATGGACCATATCCATTTTTGCAGTAGGAAGTAAACTTGGAGAGGTTGCTAAGCAAATGTGAATTTCTGATGCTAGTATGGTGAATGGTACAGAAACACAACCTAAGAATTATTTTATGCCTTGCCAGAAACAAGACTTACTCTGATTCAGTGCAAGATGCACCAGACACATGGCAACCAGGCAGGGATCTCCTAGTTCTGGCCTAACACTGGGTGTACTAGCAAAGCTGACTCTAGCAATGATACAATGTAAGAAAAATCCTTCCTTTTACACAAAAATGCATGAACAAAAAAAACCCACTCAACACGGTGAATGATCTACAGGTAGCATTCCAATGGAGGCTGGTTTGGAGTTGGAGACCATGATGTCTCCAGTGTTCCAAGGGGAGAGCAGTCACACACCTCTACATGGTGTAAAATGAGACAATAATTTAATGAAAAAAACGAAAAAGGTCATAGTAGGTTTTTGCATAATGTAAGTTAAAATCCAAAGGTAGATGCTACAGTAAGAGTTGGAACTGTAAGTTGTCTGGAGTGGATTTTAACAGGTTAGGTAAAAATACATTTTTAAAACCTACTTTTTTTGTCTTGTGAAGATGGGTTTCGTAGGGTCTTGCATAGTTTAATTTCTTCAAACTAGTGGTGCAAACCAGGCAAAACGGGTTTGTTATACTTGATACAAGATTCAGTTTGGTTATTTTTTTTTCTCCTTCTGGAAATATATTTTCTTCTAAAGTGCAACTGAAATAGAGAATGAAACCTGCAAGCTTCATGTATGCGTATCTGTATGTTAGTCCTGAAAAAATAAAGCACTTAATCATTCATTCATACACTGAGTTCAGCAACTTCCAGGCTCAGTTATTAGGAGCAGAACTGTTCATAAGTCAGATATTATATAGCTCTGTCCAGTGAGTGCTTTGTAGAAATTCCTAATGAAAACAATGTAAATGAGTAGTCTGGGCTTGATCTCACATTTGTGGACTTTTATGCAGCCACCTAAAATTTACAGAGATTAAACAGATAAACATAGATCAGTCATCCTGATGTGTATCAGATGATCATTTCAGTTTACAGTTTGTAAAAATAAAGGGCACACAGAAGTGTTCACAAAACAGACTGTCATCAGGTTGTTGAAAGCTGCTGAATTTTGAAAACATGGAACCCAAAGCTTCCAGCTTGATTAATGTACACACACGCAGACACACACACACACACATATATATATATATATATGGATGAAAAAACATCTGACACATGGTCAAAAGTGGTGTTGCTGGTATACCTGCTGGAGTGAGATGGTATTTTTTACTGGTTATCTTTAAGAAAGTCCTGATGGCTTTGGCTCCAGAGAGCCTGTGTCTCATTTCCCCATTACTCTCACCACTTGTACCTCAGTGCCAGCCATGGCAGCTGGGCCTGTCTGTTGGCCAGCTGGAGTATTCATGAAGCTCTTGCCTTCCTTACACCTGTCAGGCATGTAAAGTGATATAATTTTGGAGAAAACTGCAGAATCTTGCAGTTTTGTTGCATCCACAAAGAAAGGAATTGGTGTCATGGAAACAAATTGGTTACTCTACGACCACCCCACTTCCCATGTTCTAGAAGCAAGAGAAATCATAGTGTGAATAGGTGCATGTTGCTGGCAAAAAAACCCACAGGCACTGACACCCACTCCTGTAAAGACGGGGCTGCAAACCAGGGAGAAGGGATGACTGTGATTAATACTGCTATCAACAGATTTTTCTATTTTTACTTAGTTCCATTTATCCCATTCAGTTTAATGAAAGAACATGGGACTTGAGCCTTTAATCCAGAAAATCCGTATTACACAAGTTTTCTTGCAACCTTTGGTTAGTGAAAGTAAAGACATGTCACACACAGATGAGAATTTTTAAAAGGGCATGTGCCTCTCTGAATTATTAATTTTAATACTGTCACATTTGGATATTGTTTTATGATTGAATTTTCTACATGTTTTAGTACAGAGGGATCAAATACACAGCTTCTCTGCAGGCAGACCTGATAGACATTATCTGTCAGGCTTTATGTAGCTGGGAACCTCTTTAAACAGAAGTTCATAGCTATGCCTAGCAACCATTCTTCAATGTCTGCAAAAAGCTGTTACAGAGCTTTAGAAAGGCCTCTAGGTGATCTTCTGGGAACCCAGCAAACCTCTGAGATTGCCAGAAATCATCCTTTCAGTCTGGTTTTAAAGTCTGCTTTTCTGAAAAGGAAGCCTAAGAAGGGAAGAGTGCTTCAAGCTGTTTGGTTTCTCATCTTGGTGAACCTGTGTGGACTCCAGCTTGCTTTGCTGCAACATAGCATTTTCCTGCTGTTGTTTTTCTGAAAGCCTGAAGTCTTCTTTGTTTTGCAGGGTCATGCTGCTAACAGTGTATGTTTAAGTATGTTTTTTGTTATGCATATGAGCAGACTTGCTTAATCAGTTCCAATTACAAGACTAATACATTTTCCTCATGTTTATGCAAACATTTCATTTTGCAAGCGGCACTTGCTCTTTACACCAGAAAACCTGCATTTCATTAGTTTTGCTCACTTGGCTACAAGTCAGGATCAAGTGGGCGGAATTGACACTTGTGACCCTTCCACTCCTGCAGATGTGCTCTCCTTGTCTCTTTCCAAACAAGTGCTGTTATGGTTTTAATTTAAGATGCAATTTGCATTCGTGCAGCATTGTGGATGAGACAGTGCTCAGTCTTCACTGCAAGTAGGTAAACAACTCAAGAACCGACAGAGCATTTTCCTCACACATAACAAGAGGAACTATAAGAAATGCTAAGGATGGCTCTGTGTGGTTGGGAGAATATCTGGTTTACAGTACCATGTTGCACTGAGCTCTGCTATGGATGCTGTTAGCTGTGTCAGCTCAGTGCCTCACATTAAAGTAACAGGCACATTAATGCCTAAATTTCTCTTTGTACGCTCAAAATTAAGAGCCCTGTGATGAAATCAAAAAAGGAACCTAAGATGTTTGAGGTAGCATTGTACCATAAGCAAATAAGATTGATGTGTGTGACTGAATTGCAAAAAGGAAATGAGAATGGGTACAATATGCACTTGAGGTAACAGGATTGTAGACGTAACCATGTTGCATGGAAGCAGTATTTCTCTACTTCTTTGGAATACAGCCAGGTGCTTGGAAGCAGACAATCCTTCCATTCCTCTACATTTGCTGTAGTAAGGGGTTTGTTTTCCTGTGCACCTGGAGCAGATGTGAACTGCTAGGCTGACAGGACCTTGTATTTCTCCAAGACTTCCACGGCTTGTTCCAACTTGTAAAACACAAATATATATACTTTGATATGAACACTTCAGTTCTCTTGCACTTGGAAACACTGTCATTCCTTTAGTGGCACAGAGTATTTTAAAAAATGCTGTGGCAAGAATGAAGTGAACTAGTAAAATTTTCATGGTCTTTAGGAATCAAATGTGGGAGCGAGGACGTGATGGTGCTATACAGCTGACCTGAAGTGAGGAAACAGCTCTTAAAACATTCTCTTCAGCTTCTTTAAGTCTGTAAGATTAGATTCCCCCTTTCCTAATTTCTCTTGCTTTTATTCCTCACAGTGCCTTTTAATTTCACTAGTTTTACTTCAAGGCAGGATCAATCAATTCATGTCTTCTTATTAGAATAATCACTCTATTGACAATACAAAATGTTAAGGCAAAAGCCTGTTGAGATGCTACGGTCATACTGAAATACTGTGAAGGATTCCTCTCCTTAAGACTCTTACAAAAATAAAAGCAGCTGAAAGCCATACATGCATACTATCAATGTCTTCTCAAGTGCAGTTATTCTACTACACCCACATAAAAAGTAAGGAAGCAGATCTTATTTAAAAACTGTTATACAAAGATGGAACTATTGAATTCAGTTTGCCAGAGAGAGCATTCAGGAAGGAAAATCACTGTTTCTCAACAATAGGATAATGCCATGAGGCACAGATGATTATCCATGAGATAATTTTGTTCCTGAGTATTGTAAACCTCAGCTGCTTTCTCTTCCAAACCCAGCACGTTGGGGTATGAGAGCTTATTAGAACATATTGCCTACTGTGCATTCAAGCCAAGACTCTAAAGTATAAGCTGACACTTAAATTCATCTTGTTTTCTCAGTTCTTGGTGCTGGTAGGTTACATAATTTCAAAGCCAAAACTGAGAAGATCTTTCAAAGAAACAAAAGAACACAGAACATAACACACATTCTGAAGTTGCAGTACCCAAGTCAGACTCTTGCTTCTGGGAATGATAACTCAAAATATTGAAGTAGCCTTCTTGATGCTGCAATTTACTCTTGCTTCTCTTACTCAACACCTTACTTAACATCAGATCAGGGAGTAGTCTCTCCCAATTTACTCTTGCTTCTCTTACTCAACACCTTATTTAACATCAGATCAGGGAGAGACTACTCCTTTTAAAGGTAAGGGTGTTCTTGAGGATTTAAGAATAAGATTAGGTCTCTCAATCAAAAACAGAAATTCAAAACACTTATCCCTTCTCATAGAAATATGTGATCAGAAATATTTAAAATGCATATTTAACAGAGCTTTTTTTTCTAGAAAGAAAAAAGATTTATCATATTTTCATTTATGATGATCTCAAAACTAAATGAGGAAAGGGGCAAGGTTTTGCTGCCACAGCCTAACCTTCTGCTTGTAAGCTTTCCTGTTCTTTAGAGCACTTCACTGTGGGAATACAGAATTGCAGTCTCCTTTTTCTCATGACTAAAGCCCTGCTCAGTGGCTGCAGTGTCTGTTCCTTAACCCCCAACTGAACCGGGGATGTGGATCTGACAAGCTGAAGCAGCATCCTGCTTCCACTCGGTCAGCTTTTTTGACACAGGCAAACTAAAAATAGTTTTTCAAAATCCAAACACTGCAAAAACAAAGAAAACAATGCATTATCTGGAGTCTGGCTAGCTGCAAAATTTAATGGTCTTTTTCCCTGTAGCCTATGTGTTTTCAGCTGCTGACAAAGTCATGGAAAAAGCTAGATCCAGGGCAATAGAAAGACAATCCTGATACCTCTAGCAATACATGAACCCAGTCTCCCAAACTGAGTTCCCTTCAAGAAAGCTGGACTGGTGATAAGTCTCTGCTGCTGTTCTTTCCATAAGCAGGTGGAAAAATATTTCCACTGGTTAATGAGCTATGTGTAACAGTTACTTTATCCACCTTTATCTGCCTTACCAACAAGCAGAAAGTTATCCTCTATGTGAGCTCTAAGAATAGCTGGTTTTCTTTTTAAAAAAAGAAAAAGCTAAGATCATAGGCATTCTCTGAGCAAACTCATCCTTGTGAATATCTACCTGTCAAATTTGCATGCAAATTATCCTTTATTAGAAAATTCTTGTAGGAAGTGCTTAATCTATGATATGCAGGGAAGATGGACAAAAACCTACCATCCTGTTTTCTCCTTTTTCCATTTTTTTTCCTTAGGAATAAACTGCTTAGTATGCCTACTGTGTAAGTATGGGTTACTGGGGCTACAAAAGTTTATTTGTAGAGGCAATAGAGCTGTCAGTTCCTGAAGAACTTAGTTTTCTCTGGTATTCTTTGAGTTTTGCTGTCCTCACAGATTTTTCAGTGACTTAATCTCTCCAATCCTGAAATACCAACACAGACTGAAACCTGGTATGAGCAGGTACTAATAGTACAAGCAGCTATTTTCTTTCCTATGGAACAGTAACAAGACTTTGACGTAATTTGACTAGGGAAAAAAAAACCACCCAGTATGTTTTAGTAAAACCTTGAAGCAATGGGAATTTTAGGGTCCTTTATAAACTGCTTCCCTTATTTACATGAAAAGTGATTTATCCACAGTTCTGGGACAAACGGGTTTTAGAGGGGCCAGTGAATCCATGCTTATTCAGAACCTGTGTATCAGAGTGAGTATCTGCTATTTGTAGACAGAGGATCTATCAAATTAGAGGATGCTTTTTGTGAAGAATTGTGTGAAACCTGCAGTTCAAGGCTGTTTCATAGGAAAGACATTTAATTGAAGGGTTTTATTGGCTTCCTTCTCTTCCAGCCACACGGCCAAAGAAATGTTTGTATGTGTGTACACATCTAGATATGCATGTGCACTGAAAACACTACACAGCTGAGCTATGGCACCAACCTGTTTGACCAAAAACTATTAACACCCTATCAATTCTGAGAGAGGGTTTTAAGATTACTATCTCAAAAAGATTACAGTAAGGTAGTTGAATCAATTGTCTGACTTGAGAGCTACAAGTTGAATCTCAACAAAAGGGTACCAGTATGTTTATTTCACACCAATCCAGCTGAAGTAGTCTGAAACTTTCAAGACTTTCCTGTTCTGACATGCATGTAGTTATCTTTATTGGACAGAATAAAGTTTGACAAATGGAAGTCCAAAAACTGGTATAACTGATGCTACAATACTGGTGCATCCTGCTGTATGCAGTGATGCTAACAGTATGGAATAAATCCACTTTGAATGCTTAAAGGAAAAAAGTCCTTTGTCCCACCAGAGGTAAAAATATTTAAATGTACCTGCATCTGGAACAGTTCCATCGTGACCTGCTTACGTAAGGTGGGCTGTGTATGTCAGAAATAGGTTCCCAGTGTAATAATTTTTGGTGTTTTGGAAACAAGCAGCAACCTCCCACTTAGGACTGTAGAGCATAGACCCCAAGTATCTGTCCTGTCCTACCTCTGGCATTGTTTAACTGGGGGAGGGAAAGTAGGAAAAGCTTAACTTTGAACTGTTCATACACTCCTGCAAGACAACAAATGCAAAGATAAAACCATATGGTAAGATGGTATCTTTTAGTCTGTTTATATTGATTTCTAGAACACATAAGGCAACCAATTTATAAACATTTTCTTCAAGAAAGTTGATCTGAATAATGAACCCTGCACGATTCTATCATTAAAGCAAGTGCAAAGAGACACATGCAGGAGGTCCTTCAGAGAAATGTCACGAGTCCCACAAGTTGTGGCCCATTTACTTTTGGTTTCTAGGCTGTGAGGCCATGTAGAGTGCCACCAGGCAGTAGATCGTCCCGCCTATTGTTAGAGCCATCGTGGTCCGATAAAGCAGCTTATCTGGAACTCCTCGTTTCAGGTGCACTGGCAATCCATCTGCTCTCTGTGGGAAGAGTTTAAAAAAGAAAACAAACAAAAAAAAATGAACACCCATACAAACGCCACAGGGAATAAGATTTCTTGGGTAAATTAAGAGCCTCCCGTGAGGGAAACCTCCTGACAAGCAGTCTATCTCGACTAAGTGTATTATGTGTTTTTTGTTTAGCAAGAAAAGTGCAAAGGCAAGTTAATTTTAGTAGCTAAAGCTGTTAAATGCAGGCAGAAAGAGTATGTCTTGGAGTATTTCTAAAGAGGACCTAGATGAGAAGAGTGTCACTAACAAAAGAATGTGTAAAGAGACATATAAAAGGTTATTCACTGCATCAGACTGACACATTCCAAATGCAAGTGGCATGTAAGAGGGAAAAGGGTTTATTATATAAAGCACATTCTTATAAGAATACTTCACTGATTTGTTTTATGAAAAGTCTCACTATGCTTAGAAATTGCCGAGGTAATAAACTTTACTGTGCTCTTCTTATACTGCATTATAAACAACTTCAGTTAATATTCAATTATATACAAAACAGTAATGATCTGCTTTAGGGCTTTTGATTCCCAGGCAGAAAGTGTTTCCAATAAGCAAATAATACAATAAGCATCTTCTGAAGGCAGCAAAAAGATAGGCAATGTGACTAGACACTTTCTGTATTTATCTCCTTATATATACCTTGTAGTACAATACAAGTATACAGGTTACACTGCATATGATGCTTTCTTAACTAGACTTCACAATATTTTGATACTGCAGAATGACAACAGTAGTTAGCCACATTAAAATGTGGAAATATAGGTCCCACTCTCTAATTTTCTTAAAGTTACTCTCAAAGTTGTTGTTACCTGAAAAACTTTCTGTAGGTCTGGCACCTTGTTTTTACCCAAGAAAGAATCATCTGCTGGTAAATCTGAAGCAAGTTTAGTTGTTGTCCCAAAAATCAGAGCTGGGGATTCAGTGGAAACTATTGGTTTGAGTCCCTGCATAAATAAAGATTAAAATATCAAAGTATATAAGTGCTTACAAATGTACCAACTGTCATGTTAGGCAGGCACAATGCCAGTCATTACAAGGATACATTAGGAATATTTATCTGGTATGAAGATCTGTGACAATGAGCTAGACATATTGTTGGCCCACTCACTCATTTCTCAGCTACAGCTTTGGGTCAGAGCTTAGCAAGAGGAACAGAAGCCTCCCTTCTGATTTCTTCATGACATAAATTGACGGCTAAAAGTTTTTCTGTACTGCTACTTGTACTAAATTATTGCTTGTTTTTTGCACATAGTTATATTACCTAAAGCTCTGTCCAAGTAGTAGGGGAAAAAAAAAAAAAGGCAGCAAAACCCTGATGCTTGGGTCAAACAGAGTAAAGAGACTTTAATGAAATCTTCCTCCTGAATGGTGCAAGTAGTAGCCATGAACTACTAGACCTTAAATAATTTGGATGTATAGTCTGAAGAAGGGAGGTGAGAAAAAAAGCAGTGCTGTTTAACATTTTACATTATGGCTCCTGAAATAGCTGTATTTCTTTTTTTTTTTTTTTTTCCCTAACTTGCCACAGAAATGAAAAGCAATGCACAAGAAGGTCAATGCAACAGATCTTCATTACAAACAGAAGCAGCAATTGCTCTCCATGGGTGAATTTAAGGCTGCACTGAAATTCTAGTTTCTGTTCAAAGGAGCAGTTGATGTATTTTGTATTTGAGAACTGCCTGACCAATGCTTGGAGCGGAAGGCAGACTCTCACTCTTATGTCTGCCTTACACCAGATGTGTTTTCCATATTGAATTCTCTGCCACAATAGGCATCTTCAAGAGAAATACCCTCTGTAAAGGGGATCTCTGCTTGTTCTCTGCTTACCCCTCTGTAGAGTGTGTTCCTTTTCCTGTCAGGCCTTAAGTTCTTAGGACCCAATCTATCTGTTGGTTGGCGAATGTGCTCAAAGCTAAAACAAGCTTATGCCTTGCTGTCAGAATTCCCAAGCTAGATGTACATTTTCCTGACAGCACAAAATAGTTAGGGATTTGGAGCAGAATTTAATGGAGACACCACCAGACATAAGTTTTTAAATGTTAATGAAATTGCTCAAATAGAGCCGAGACTGAGAAAGTAGAGAAAATCAAGATAAGGACCAAGATGAAAAGGGAAAACTGGAAAAAAAGTGAATGTGAGAATTATTTCAGAACATGCATTGAAGTAACTTTTACAAACTTGCTGAACCTAGACACTTGTAACCTAAACATCAAGTCCTTCATGGAAGAACATACACTTAATCTCATACAGGAGTTATTTGCTACCACTAACACAAGGATGCTTTTAGGCAGTATGACTTGAGGCTTTGTAGTGTGATGACACACTTTAGTGACTGATCTACAGCATAAAAGGTTAACTGTCACAGCTTCTCTAAGAAGCCCAAGAAGTTTGTAACAGCTAAAACAAAAAAGCCTGTGGTTTGTGGGGTTTTTAATTAGCTACACAACATGCAAATATGTTATGACAATTTCTACTGGGATCATGGTCAGCCTTGATGAACTAGGGAAATGTTCATATAGTCATTTTCACACGACCCCATTGAAACTGATCCCACTGTTTGTACTTTAAACATAAGCCAACTCATTGAATTAATAGTTTGTATTGTAGTGGTCATTATTCTCCTAACTATGAATAGCAGTTTTTAACCTGTTTGAATCCTCATCTACACTAGCTGAGAAAGTTCCCATTTATTCACACAGTTCCTCTGTATTCATACAACTTCACAAAACTTTGTTAAATGCAAGATTAGGTCTTTTGAGAACACTAGGACTGAGATGGAAAGAACAATAGAGATTTCAAACAAAAATATTTTTGTTACAGTCAACAAAAGAATTTTGAATTACATCTTGACTCGTATTTTGCAAGCCTGTGAAAAGCTTAAACCTGCATCAGAACAATACTCCATTGGGAAATATCAGAATGTAACAGTACAGAATAGAGTACATCATTATATTGCATATTTGACCAAGCAGAATTTGAATCACAGCATGCCTTCATTCTTCCAGAAACATCAAGATAAGCAGGAGCATAAAAAGCAAACCAATCTACAAGCTGAGTTGGTTTTTATTTTTTTATTAAATACAGCAAAGAAATCAATAGGGAAAAAAAAATTCAGTTGGACTTAAAACATGCAGTTATTCATGTGATTCCTTTCATATTTTAATTTCTATTTATTGCAAACAGACACTGATGTGTCTGTGTCATCTGGGAGTAGAGTCAGAATAAAAAAGCAATTCTACAAAAAAGCTGGCCTATGAATACTGTAAAAAGAAACTGAGGGTAAATTTTTAAAATGTAGCTATTTTGTTGCATAGAATGTTTGCACGCCACAGCTGAGGGCTAAGCCACGTGAATGGTGGGCCAAACAGAAGACAGTTTCTTTCATCAATATAAAACCCCCCCTCGTATTTTAAAAGTGAGGCAATATTCATAAGATTTAGGCAAAATGCTCCTGCTTAGATTTAATGTTGTCTTCTCAACTACATTATCTCAAAAATCAGGTTTTTAACATTTCAGTGATGACACTGAAATGAAGTACAGTGCCCTGTGATGACCTAAAAATAATCACTACAATGCTTTAGGAGAAAATAATTTCTTATTCCTTGGATGTTATCTTTCCTGCCTTGCAGAGCAGTGAGCTCTAGACTTTTTTTTCTCCTTACCTACACTTATACCTATGTATGAAACTAGTTTTGCATAGGCCCTTTATGAATCAATTTTTATGTATTTAATCTAGATGTCAATAATTCAGAATTCATGTCTTTCTGTATCTAGTGCAATGATATTCATACGTACCTAATATTCATTAACAGAACAGAATGTGGGATAACATTCCCCTCCTATCTTGCTTCTGCCTTTTTAATCCCTGTAAGATAAAGATGTACTTCAAATAGGATGATTGCTATAATGTGATGGGACCTGCTGAACAGAAAGGTAAGCAATGTTCCACAAACCAAGAGTGTTGCCTTTAGGACAACTTTACTCCAGGTGGTTATCAGAGCTTTCTGTATTTCTTTGTTGGGGCTTTTCTCTCAGGAGCCTGAAAAAGGATTAATTATTTGCAGAAAAATAGTCACAGTGACCTAGAGTCTAATACACTGTGTTGTAAGCTGTAATTTTCCAGAAAGAAGGTTCTTCACTGCCAGGGGTTGAGGTTACCACCACCCAATGGTAGCTTTGGCCTTTGCTTTCCTCTGCACAAATGAAGTGCCAATGAAATGGTTCATCTTGGAATATAACTTTGTGTGGAAGAGATAAGAAGTGCCCCAATGATTGCAACAGTAGCAGGATTGTTTTCTATTTTTTCTAGGTTTTTCTACATGTCCTTTGGACACAGACCCAACAAACAGACTTACTATTAGACCACAACATGCTGTTTATTCTGCTCTCTTCCCTGTGCCCTGCACTCCCAGCCCCAGGAGCTACCCAGGAAGCATTCCAAAGAGCGATGGGGAAAGAGGAGGGGAAAAATCTGCTTGAGACAGAAATTGCCATATTGGGAAGTCACTGGAACTTCAGTGTTTACTTAATATCACAGGGCAATTCAGGAGTGAAAGGACTTCTAGTCCAAAATCTCCTTTATGGGCTGTTGTGAGGCTGTACCAGGCTGCCATAGCTTTTGTCATGGGGCCTCAAACCTCCAAGGATGGGAGGCTGCAGCACAGCTGGGGCACCTCCTCTCCCCTGCCTATTTCCCAGCACTGCAGTTTTAACCTTTCCTGCTGCAGCTTATACCTGTTGTCTGTTTGCCCTCCCACCAAGCACCACTGCGCAGAGCCTGACTCCATGATCTCTACAACCAACCTAGAGGTGCCACTCTTAGGTCTGCACCTGCCCCTCTTTCCCTCACACCTTCTCTTCTCCAAGTAGAACAAGCCCCATGTCCTCATCCTCTTCTCACAGGGGAAGTGTTCCAGCCTCTCTGACCATCTTGATGACCTCTGCTGACCTTGCTCCAGCTGATGGAGAACATTTCCATACTGGGGTGCCCCAAACTGGATGCCACACTTAGATGTGATCTAATGACTGCTTAGTAGAGGAAGACTGTCCCTTCTCTTAATCCACTGGCTCAGCATGCTGCTGGACACACTGCTGGCTTACACCAAGCTTGCTATCTGCCAGTACTTCTGAGGTCTCTGCCACAGCACTCCTCCCACCAGCCTGTCAGTCCCCAGCTTGTGTCCCTGCCAGAAGCTCTTCCTTCCCACATGCACAACTTTCCCATTTTTCCACACGGAAAAGCGAGTGTTTTGGCAGCTCATTTCTTTACTCTTAGATGGGTCCCTACACTCCAGAGCCACTGCCTTGCCCTCTGTAAACTTTAGGGGAGTGAACTCTATGGTTGGCTCCCAGTGCATGACAATGTCCCAGAGGAACTGCAGCATTTCCCTGTTTACAAGCATCCCAGCAGAGCATGACCCACTAACCACCATGCTAACCATCTAAATTACAGTATCTCACCTAAACAAAATTTTAAAATGAAAAGCTTTGGAGTTGGCCTGGACTCCTCGAAAGAATGAGGTTTTCCAGAAACTTATTACAATGTGCTCCCTTTCAGTATTCAGTTGCTGTGCAACTAAAACTTGCCAAGGAGAGCCAGCAAAGCTGAGTGCATTGCTAACCTCATTAGGCTAAGAAAAAAATGAAACTGTTATTTTTTTTTGGTGTCACAACAGTACACATCCCTTCAATTTCACTTCTGGATGTACACATCCATTTTTTTCTTTTTTTCTTAAAGCCCTATCAGCAGATATATTTGCTCTTTGGAGGCACTCCTTCAGATGGCTGACTCTCTAAATGTTATTCTTCCAACTTTTAAGCTACACATTTTTTGTTTCATTGTGTCTTTTATTGCTGACTGTAAGAACTTCAGGTTTTTAAAAATTTACTCAGGACCTTGAGCACAATATAGCAACCATGCTGCAGATGTGCTGTGACAACCACAGTACAAATCTAAGAGTACTTGGGAATCTATATTGATGTATATAAATGCAAACAAGTTCTGTGATTTTTTTATTTTTATTTTTTTTTCCAACACTGTGTTACTCTTTAATGTCTTGGAATGGCTGCTACAAAGAACAATTTCCTCCTTCCTCAGCTCCCCTCCCCTCAGACAGAGTTTTAGCTATAAAATAGCAAAGAATGAGCCTTCTCAATGCAACCTTTAAACTGTACACACTTGGTAAATAATTCTGCATGAGTACAGAGAAAAAGTGCGTTTTCATTTTACTTTTAAAAAGCTTTAAAAGGTTTAGTGCATCTCTAACAAGGGTTTTAGTGCTTCCAGTCGTTAGTTTTCCTGCAGGCACAGACAAGATGCAGCTGCGACTCCAGAACACCCCCCGCCCCAATCCAGCTCAGAGCCCGTCCCAAGCGAGGGCAGTGAGTTAATTACAAAGAACCCTAAAAACGAGCCCAGAAGCGCACCGCAGAACCAAGCGCCTCCCCCGCCCAAGGTCACGCAGGAGTCCCGCTTCTCTCCGCGCCCCGCGGAAATCCCTCCTGGCTGTACCGAACCCCACCGCCTCCCCACGCCTGGGCCGGCGGGAGCGGCGGTTACCGGAGCACGCACACGCCCGGCCCAACGACTTTAACGCCCCACGTCCCGCCCTCCCACCC
>JAAWXA010000022.1:12112234-12140631 GCA_038090715.1 Florisuga fusca
GGGCGGGCGGGTGGCTCCGTGTGGTGGTACCTGCGCCCCAGGTTTTGTTTGCAGGTGGTTAATGTCCCTCCCTCTCTCGAGTTGTTCCTTTCTCTTCCAGCGCCTTTAAAAAAAACCAAAAAAACCAACTGAAATCTGTATTTTGTGTCATAAAACTAAAGTTTGCGTTGTGCGGAGTCAGCCTCGTCACCTAGGGATAGGAGGGTGCTCCTCTGGTGACTTCCCGTCTTCCTGAGAACCACGGCAGCCCCCTGAGGGTGCAGGGCGGGGGGTGCGGGTGCTGAGGGCACCTGTGGGTGCTGAGGGTTCGCTTTGGCTTCTGTGCGTTCCTCGGGCCAAAGCCCATTGCCAGCTGGCGACTTGTTAATGGTGCGGGACATCCTGCTCGTACCCCGAGTCTGACACCGCAGGGTGGTAACTCAAGGTCACCCTGTGCATTGCCTCCTGTTGCTTGAGATCAAACATACTGAGGCGCTATTAAAAACAAGTATCCTTCGTTGGTAGTGTTTAATCATTACAACCTGCAGCACTGAACTTATTGGGAGTCCCACGTACAGTTTTGCATATATGCTTGCTATAAAAACGTCTGTGGTCATGCACTGAGTGAAAGCCATTGTCCTGGTTTGGGCCAGGATAGAGGTGATTTTCTGTCTTGTACTTTTGCTTTCAGCTAAGTTTCTTGTAAGCAGTTGCACTTGCTGAAATTAACAGCAAGTTTCTCAGACAGTGTCTGCTTCTAGGACTGATAACACTGGATGTTTATAGTTACTGCCAGAGACTGGTGTGCAGAGCCAAGGACACTGCTCAGCTCTGAGGAAAACATTCCTTCTGCAGAAGGAGTAGAGGTCCCACCTGAACCCCCCTTTGGGAAGGCCCGAGACAAGATAGATGCCAGAACTGACCAGAGTATTCCATCCCATACACGTCATACTCAGTATAAATTTGAGGGATCACGAGGGTCAAACACCTTTTCCTCTTCCTTCCTCCCTTCTTCCTGCTCATCCTGCCTTCCCTTGCCTGTTCCCTGCATGCTTTGGCATCCTGGGAGGATTCCGTCCATTCCTCTGCCTGTGGTCCTGATCCCTGCCAGCCTGACTCTGTGTGTTCCTGCCTCCAGCTCCCGACTGCTGCTGACCCCAGGGGTCCAGCCTGGACTTTCCCAGGGCTGCCCTGCAGCCTCAGTGGTGATGTGAGAGTTATTGGGGAAAAGGGGGGAGGAACGTGGTATCAATTTTCCTGTATATTTGTATATATTTAGTAATTTTACCTATTTATCAATACTTTTTCGTTAAAGTTGTGTAGTTTAGTTTCCAACCCATAAGTCTCTTTCCCTTATTCTCTCTCCTTTCCTTATCAGGGAGGAGAGGGGGATTAATACATAAATCTGTTATTCAGTTTAATTGCCGGGCCAGTGTTAAACTGTGACAGCCATTAAAATATGCTTTGCTTATAAGCTGCGGGAAGATCAGTTTGTAGGAGATGTTTGAGAAAGTAAAATACCCATATAAAAAATACGTATGATATGCCTTCTACTTAGTACTGAGGGATCTTAGGATCTGAGTTTGATGGCAGCAAAATGGAGCCTTGAGTCTTCTTGGATTGATTCCCTTCTGAAGAGACATGTCCTATGAAGGATAACTGCTGCTCAGCAATGAGGAAAGCCCCTGTAAGCCCTTTGTGTCCATTTACTTGTGAGAGATGGTTTATAAACAAAAAGCATAGGTCCTTGCTACACCAGCTCTTATCTGTGGCTGTTGCCCTGTTAGGCAGGTTTGCTTCTTGATGACACTTCAGTTCCCCAAACTGTCACTTCTGTCCCCTCGTCAAGAGAACCAGTTGGATGCTCCATACATGATCTGCTGAGCTGATGTTCTGACTCTGTCACAGGGACATTTATGGAGAGTGTATGTTATTTGCTCAGTAAGTAGGAAATTTAAGGAAATATTTTGTAAATGTTACAGAAGGAATTATGAAATCCCTGTGGCTTTCAAGACTAGACAGCATTAATGAACTGGAACATGTGCTGCATAATTTATGGTAGAAAAGAATTTGCTGATCAGGATTCTACTTACTTGTGAGAAAACTAAAGTTATATTTTATCACAAATCTGACCATAATGGAGTGGAAGACCCTGGAGATGGGGAATGTGTATTCTTTCAGAGTGGAATCATGGCTCTAGGTTTGTGTGAGAACAGTCCAGACCTATTGAAATCCATAGAATCTGGCTGATATTACTCTGGAACCTTCCCTGGGTATATCTGTCTGTAGATGCTCTGTAGCTCCTTATTTCCAGCTATTTGAGTCTTTCCCAGAAGACACAGGTGTGCCTGGCAAGCTTGCTTACTAGAATTGTTTTGCATCTTGCTCTTCTACATTTTTTTCCCCAATATTAATACACACTGCAGTCCCAGAGGAGCACAGGTTTTGTGTTAGGTCATGCACAGTGATAATGCCATTGTATAAATAGCCTTGCTTCACTGATGCTTTTGAATCACGTTCTTGAACAGTCATTTAATATTGACTGAAAGCTGCAGAAAGGAAAGGTCTGTGCCCTGGAGCTCCAAGGGGGATGTGAGAAATGTTCAAATATATCTCCCTTTTCCAGTTAATCATTGTAAGACATGATGTTTAAAAGTAAGCTGTGAAACTTGGCTGCTGCAAGCTGTTGAAACAAAACCTAGGTGCTGTTTCTCTGTTGTTTTAGCTGAGAAAATTGAAGATGGGGAATTGTTTACCGTGCAGGAGAGGTGCATGGGAGGATGGCATGAATAAAATTACATTTACAAATGAAGCTTCTGTTGTTGTTCTTTTAACACAGAAGCGAGGAGATACTTTATGAAAAGTAAAATCAGAATAGTATAAAGTCTCATCTTTAAAGGAAGAAACTTGTTTTTACCTTAGGCTTTTTGTCCATCTTCTGCTTTAGTTTCTAGACTTTTTCCATGACTCTTTTGCTTATCAGACTTTGTGACATAAGGAGAGAATAGACTGTAAAACTAACTGCCATAGGAAGCCATTGGGGCAAAATAAGACCACTCACCCTAGCAGGATTCGAAGAAGGATGAGGCATCTTTGTAGACCATAAAACTATGTGCAGTTCATGTAAACCAAGTATCCCAGAAGGAAGGGCTTCCTTCATTGGACTTGAAGTGAGCTCTGACTTGTGAACACCAAGACAAATAATTCATGAGGACTGGCACTTCTGGTTTTTTAGGGCTTTTATAGCTTCATCTGCAGTGTGGTATTGGCAATAGCTAAAAGCAATGACTGTCCTACAGGCTACACTGTAGTTTCATCTATTTAATTTTTTCCAGTATTTTAAGGTAACTGATTTCATACGTGCAAGTTTGTTTATCATGGCTCGTTCCTGGATTAGCAGTAGATTTCTTGGAAGTGAATGAAAGGAGCAGAGTACCTTGCGCTTACTCTTCTTTGTTGTTGTAATTTTTGTGTATTTATTTTCTTTTGGGGGATAAAATAAAAGCCAAGACCTTATTATGTTGTTTAATGAACAGAACCTTTAAATGCTGATCGTCATTTCAGCACAGATGTCTGTAACTCAAGTTCTGTGAATCTGCCCATGCAGGTCTGTTCTTGTATTGCTGAGAACAACCGTGTGGGTGGATTTAAAACATGAAATTGTTGTGTGCACTTATGTTTTGTTTATACAGCACTCACTTTTGAGAGTATTAGATTGGGTCTGCTTAATATTTGATTTGTGTCTCTGTGTGTGTTTATGTAATACACACAAAATCCCAAATTAGAAGATGATCACCACGCATCAACAGGATTCATGCAAGAGACTGTGACACTGTAAATGTGTTCCACTCCAATCATGTTCTCAGCTGAAAGAAACAAGTAAAGTCTATGTGCAGAATAAGGTGATAGTGACTTTTAAGACCTGTACCTTATTTTATTGGTGCTTTATTTGGATACAACACACATGATTCTTGAAAATAGACTATTACTGTCAAGTAAGAGATTTCTCTTTGATAGACTTAATGATACTGAAAATTAATACAAATAGTGTCTAATTTGAAAACCATACAATCACAATACTAATGTAAATTTATGTTTTTATTCTGCATCTTTCACATAAGAAAATTATTTCCTTTTTTGTGAGGGAGGTGGGATTAAAGAGGCAGCCATTGATATCTTCTCTGAATTTAGAAATAATTATGTATTTCACTTCTGTTCCATGGGTACTTCTTTGTCCTGGCATAAGGCTTGTACATGTGAAATACTTGATAGCAGTAGTCCCTAGCAATTTTGGCAATTTTTTGCATTTTCATTGACAGTAGCATGAAGGGGAACAGGAATCATTTTCAAGGTTCTGAATTTTCTTTCTTAACCTCTTGTTACACATATGTAATATCCTTTCCAGATTCTCAGGCAGGTCTGAAAAGGTAAATTAACAAATAGGAAACTTGATTATGTAATTCTTCTAAATTCTAATGATTGAATATTGCTTCTGGGGCAATAAGTTATGCTTTTGATAAACTATCTCTCTGCAGTTATGTGTTACCTGTGTAAAAACAGAAAGGAAATTGTGAAAGCAATGGTTTATTCCAGATTAGCCATGAAGTATTATTTTATCCTTCAGTAAAAAGATGTGAAAAGAATTGTAGGAACCTACAGTGAATATTGCTTTCGCTGTTTTCAGATTTGTTGTCTTTGCTTTTTTTCCTCTCCTTTAATTTCAGAATTGCAGAAGCAAAGGTAAATTTTTCATCTGATTGAGGCATCAATGTTGGGTGTCGGTAAAACCTAGAAGCCCCATTTATTCTACTTCTGAGAAAGCAATCTTGAAATCACCAGGTCCTACCTTTGTTGCTTATAACACTTCTCACTTTTGAAATGCTGTGCTGGAGGGTTGGATACTTTGCCTACTGCTGTTGACTTTGATGGGGACAGCTATAGCTTAAAGTTTCTGTCTGCATGCTTTCTGCTGTGATGTATTTTTTTCCTTTACACCCAGAAGGGAAATATTAGGATGGAAGTGCCTTATTCTTCCTGAAATTTTTCTTTAAACATGACAAAGGTAGGGAAGTAAGTTCCCTAAGATGTGAGCCGTGGTTCTGGATGTCGAGTGGTTAAATGTATCTGCAAGATTTTCTGTTTCCACACTGCTGCCAAAGCCTTACTTCACCTCTTCCTTCTCCCTTCCTGGCCTATAAATGTTCCTCTCTCAACAAGTCCACAGTCCAAAGAAAAAGTTTATTTTTATCAGATACATTTTCATAGAATCATAGAACTGGCTGGGTTGGAAGGGACCTCAGAGATCATCAAGTCCAACCCTTGATCCCCTACCGCTGCGGTTACCAGACCATGGCACTGAGTGCCACATCCAGTCTCTTTTTAAATATCTCCAGGGACGGAGAATCCACTACTTCCCTGAGCAGCCCATTCCAGTGTCTGATCACCCTCTCCGTAAAGAACTTCTTTCTAATATCCAACCTAAACCTCCCCTGGCACAACTTAAGACCATGCCCTCTTGTCTTGCTGGTAGTTGCCTGGGAAAAGAGACCAACCCCCACCTGGCTACACCCTCCTTTCAGGGAGTTGTAGAGAGTGATGAGGTCTCCCCTGAGCCTCCTCTCCTCCAGGCTGAACAGCCCCAGCTCCCTCAGCCTCTCCTCATAGGATCTGTGCTCGAGTCCCTTCACCAGCCTGGTTGCCCTCCTTTGGACCTGCTACAGGACCTCAATCTCCTTCCTGAACTGAGGGGCCCAGAACTGGACACAGTACTCGAGGTTTGGCCTCACCAGCGCTGAGTACAGGGGCAGAATCACCTCCTTGGACCTGCTGGCCACGCTGTTCCTGATACAGGCCAAGATGTCATTGGCCTTCTTGGCCACCTGGGCACACTGCTGGCTCATGTTCAGCTTCTTGCCAGTCCAGACTCCCAGGTTCCTCTCTGGCTGCTCTCCAGCCACTCTGTGCCCAGCCTGGAGCTCCCCATGGGGTTGTTGTGGCCAAAGTGCAGGAATTTTAGACCCTGGGAGGGTCATGTGCTGTCATTGTATTTCATTTCTTCTTGTAAGCCTTATGCAAATCCACAGAGAACCACAGCCTTGGTGCAATGTTGTAACAAAAGTCTCTGAATAAGGCAAGAAGATTTATAGGCTAAAAACATGTGTTAGAGGAAATGCTCTCTACTTTTTTATAGTATGAAATATGTATATAGTAGGGTACTATGATGGGCTGGGGAAAGATCCCAGGCACTGTTTCTCGGTATTAACAAATAAAATACAATTGTCTTGGAAATGCATGGGGCAATTTGTGCCAGGTGGCTTGACTTGAATACCTAAGTCTTTTCTTTTCTTCATCCAATGCCCACTTGTGCATCACTCCAACTTGATTTTTGTTATTATCAGTCATCCATATTTCAGAAAATTCTATATGGCTTTTTTTGGGCTTAATTTAGCCTTTCCCAACAGTGACACTGCCCCGTGTCTACTCTTAACAGTTCTGTGGAGAACCTAATAAATGATGGACTTTGAGGACTGCCAGCACCAGCTGTTCAAAAATCATGAGCTTGGCTTTAAAAATATGTCAGTTTATTCATGTTTTAACCCTTCTGTCTCACTTCAGGATGTAAGGAACATGAATAGATGAAAGCCTCATTTCATGTGATGAGTTTTTGTGACTATCATAGTAATAAATTTAAAAAGTTGGCAACTTCTGAGAACTGCAACTCTGATTCTGTGGATTGCAGTGAATTTGCTGCAGCTCCAGTGGATCCAGTCTGCAGTTCTGTGGATCCACAAAGGTTGAAAACAACAGCTCTTCAGTGTGTTACGGAGGAGAAACTGAAATGTAAGGAGCAAAAAGAGAACTTTCATCCAGATATGTTCAACTGGGAAAGCTTTAATCAGAAATTCGCTTACGAAGTGAACTTCCAAGTTACACTGGGCATTCAGACAATTGGACCAGACAAGTACTACTCTGGAGTTATCTCCCCATGAAATGTGGTATGGGTGTCAGGGCCTCAACATCAGCTGTTTTCTTCTGCGTATTGTTTCCCTTTCTCCACTGCTTTCCTCAGCAGGCACAACCTGGTAAACTCTGGAAGATGGGATGTGAAAGTGGATTTTCTAGATCCTAATAAAACCTCATTCGCAGCTGCTGCCTCTCAGCCCTTCTTCTATATAGGGCTGTGGGATAAAGCCTTTCAGAACTTGCTCAACTCTTACCAGACTCAGGCAGAAGATGTGATTTTGCCCAGTTCTTTTTTTTTTTTCTGAAGCCTGGACTCTAAGGGATCTATTTGACTGATTTAAAAAACAAACAAACAAACAAATTTTTTAAAAAGGGGAGAGGAAAACAAACAAACAAACAAACCCACCCTTGAATTCAATAATACTAATGTCAACTAGATGGTTATTAGAGAACTCTTTCTCACATAAAATAATCTTGTTTTATGAATCATTTAGCACACCAGAGGTAACTAAAAATAGATTGTTGTCATGAGATCAGTGTCTCCTACGTTCAAAATAACGCCTGGTTTTGACTACATTAATATTTGAAGATTGTGGTCCACAAGCAGCAAGCACTATAACCCTGTGATACCTTTACAGCTGGCAGTCTCCTCATTATCTTTCCAGCAGCATCCTATAGTATCACTGATGTTCTATAAGCATGTAACTATTATGGTTTTGCCTCTTCATATGGTAGTGCAAATCAGACCTGTTTTGGGAAGCCTTGCAGTTTTTGTCATGTGTTTTCCCTTTGTCTTGCCACATTATAATAGATGTATTTTTTTCCTTTTAAAATATTCTGTCAGTTGTTATATACCTGTCTGGATTTTCTTGGATCCATGAGAAAAGGGACACTGTCAGACTGGGATTACAAGGAGGTGAAAGAACTATCTACCTACTTATCAGAGAATTTCCCTGCATAGGAGAAAGAAGTTGAGAAGATTAGATAACAGTGTGGGAGAACACTGACAAAAGTCTGGAGTGAGGGGAAGAGGAAAGCTCAATAGCAGTTCTGTAGAAAACAAGACTGAAGTATGCTGGAGTGAGTGGAAGGGAAGCAGCAGGGAAGGCTGAAAGGCTCTTCCTGAGCCAAGTCCTTGCATACATGAAAGGGTTTGATAGCTGCAAAAATAGGGAACACTCCAAGTAAATGCTGCCTCCAACATCTGCCTCTGCCTTTTGCAGGAGCTTTTCCTTGGCAGACCTTGCACAGCCTTACAGAGCTCACAGTTAGTTTTGGGTTCTTCATAGTGCATTTGGCATCTCTGTTCATGGTTTCTTGCATGAGTGCAGGTGTGTGTGTGTGGATGGAAGCAGTGTGATTCAGTTGCTGACCATACTTAACATCTAAGTAAGGATTTTTTTATTTTTTTTTTTTTGAGAACATGTCTTCTGCCTGCATCCTCCCTCCTAAAGATTTTTCAGTCAATTTTGCTGAGCCATATCTGGATCTCTTGTCTTGAATAGGTTCTGTGATACTAATCTCTTAACAGTTTTCTTGGGCTCAATAGATATAAAACTGGACTTTTTTCATACAAAAATCTTAAGTTATGTTTTCACTGGGACTACTGGAGCTCATGCTACCATTCAGGCATGTTCACTGGAGTGCTATACCCTATTCTGTAGCCTGTGGGAACTGAAAAGGGGTGGTAAGGAGATGTGGAAATGGAGATTTGGCACAATGATTTTACTTGCTTTTTACTTTGCACACTCATGATTGTTTCCCTGAGCCAATATAGTTCTCTTTTTAGATTTTGCAGTGTGGAGATGTGATTATGTTTTCCAGCCAGACCCCCCATCTCCTTTTGACTCCAGTATGTGTTACTCACTGTTCCAAGGCAGAATGGAAACTTGTTTCTATGCACCCTCAGAATTGCTGGAGGTACTACTTTGCCACCATTAAAGTGCTTGTCCCAGATCCAGTTGTCACAAAACAGATGGCATCAGTTTAGTATAATTTGAACCTTCAAACTTAAGCTTCTTAGCACTGGCTAAGCACTTCCTTTATAGTGTAGAGATTACACTAAAATGGGACCAAACTACTCCAAGTTCTTCCTTTTCTTTCACTGGGTTATTGAATTACAGCATCATGCTTGTAGTGCTTCAGGGAGAAATTATTTGGAGTGAGATCTACATACTTGCCCTACAGGCACGGGAAACATTCTCCAAATGTTATTAAAAATTTTTACTTATGGTCCCATATATTCTCAGTGTAATCTAAGAGCTGATTTTCATTCACACATAAACAAATTTGAACTTTAGAACAGTACCTATGTGTGTTCCCTGTTATTCCTTTTTTTGGGTGATTGCGGCCTTAAAATTAAAAAAAAAAAAAAATTAAAAAAAAAGAAATAATGGAACACAATTTGCACATTTGATGGATGAGGAGGAAATAAAGGCCTTGGAGATAATTCATAGAATCACAGAATGTTTTGGGTTGGAGGGGACCTTAAAGATCATCTAGTTCCAAACCCCCTGCATGGGCAGGGACACCTCCCACCAGACCAGGTTTCTCAAAGCCCCATCCAACCTGGCCTTGAACACTTCCAGGGAGCATGCAGCCACAACTTCCTTGGGCAACCTGTTCCAGTGTCTCACCACCCTCAAATTAAAGAATTTCTTACACTACATCTCCCCTCTTCAAGTTTGAGACTATTTCCCCTTGTCCTCTTGATACACACCCATGCAAAAAGCCCTACCCCAGCTTTCTTGTAGCATTTTCCCCTTAAGATACTGAAAGGTTTCTATAAGGTCAACTCAGAGCCTCCTCTTCTCCAGGCTGAACAACCCCAGCTTCCTCATCCTGTCTTCACAGGGAAGGTGCTCCAGCCCTCTGATCATTTTAGTGGCTCTCCTCTGGACACGTTCCAGGTGCTCTGTCCCCTTCTTAAGCTGGGGACTCCAGAACTAGACATAGTATGTATTATATTGTAATTTAATAATGTAATGTTAATAATGTAATAATTAATGTATTATTTATTACTACTGTTAAATAACTGCAGATTTCTACAGTAGACTTACCCAGTATTCAGTCTGAACTGCAACATTTAAGCTAAACACCTTTTGATTTAGGAGATCTGTCTCTCCCCTTTGAGCAGGTAAAATGCCTAATCAAGTACTGTAGTGCTTATCTTCTTCCTGTAGCCTCCCAAGACAACGTGGGGCTTGAGCTAAGTTTTTGTTTCATACCCTTTTTAAAGGAAAGTAGTAAATACTATTTATAGTGCATCCTGCTTTAAAATAGTAGGAAAAATAGATGGATAAAGATGTGGCTTGGAATCCAAAGTTATGGACCTGAACACATCAGCATTTGCTGCATGTTTTCATAGAGGGAAATACTAAACCACAAATGTTGTCAATAACAGTTATTGTCACAGTGTGTAACCCAAAAAAATGTGTGAAAGCTTTTTTTTTTTTTTTTAGCAAAGTAGGCAGGGATTGGTGGGTTCCACTTAGCAAGAATGAGTGGACTGGGGAAGTGCTTTTTAGCACAGCTCCTCAAGGGAGCTCTGAATTTGTATGTGCAATTACAGTAGGACTGAAACAAATTGGAAGGATGGGATGGAAGACAGTGGGCTGGGGTGGCCATTTCAGAAATATTTGGTGCCACAGCAGAAGCCTGCCCATGCAGTTACCAGCAGAAAGAAAATGGGGCAGCTAGGAAAGAGCAAAAACCAAAGAACAGAAGAGTTGGGTGGAAAAAGTCTCAGGAAGGAAGAAGAGCTCTGTTTTCAGGGAAAGCATGGCAGGACAGCAGCAATGATGGGGAAGAGAAACACAGTGAAGTCATTTTGTGTTGAGTGTCCCAGTGTTACCTGAGCATTGCATGTTCTTAGGTTTTGGAGAGCCCCTTAGAAAGGACTTCATTGCTGTCTTAGAGCCTTTTGCAGTGCTGGATGTATTATTTTTAACCTCTGCCCACTGCTCTACTATTTCCCTTTTTCATTAATTATTCTTCCACCTTCTCTCTGTAATGTGCTTTCAGTTCACATGACAATCCTGGACTTTAGGGATAAATCCCCAAAGCAGGGAACATAAAAGTAGTAATTCCTCTTAGAACTGGGATCTATAGTATTAAGAGTGAAAGCCTAGCAGTTTCTGAGGCTGTTAGTTGCTTCTAGCATGGCTCTTACACACTGGTGGAAGTGGACTAGCCAGTGGAAACACTGTCCAAGGTTGTCCAGTTTGCTCTACAGTTTCTTGGTAGAAACAGCAATGGAGAGTAATCAACCAAAAAGTAAAGAAGTGCAAATCTGTAGCTCCAACATCTCATTGGCAATTCAACTGTCAGGTCCACTCACTCATGTTGGCAGGAGTAGGTAGCCAAAGGTAGATAGATGATCTTTACTGCAGAGTTGTGAGTGGATTTGAATGGGCTGCAGGATGTGGGGCACCAGGATAACACTGTAGATGAAAGGTGGGATGTGGTTGATTTTGGCTATTTCGTGTTTCTTTGTAAGAGCTTTGCTTCGCGTTACTGTTTCTTCCCATTACATATGACATTTATTGTGGGGGAGGAGAGAGCTTCTTATCCTACAATGAGACAGAGAAATGTATGGATATTTATTCTCAGCTATCTATTCTGAATTGCAAATGTGAACGGGGCAGTCTGGATGCAGAGAAGGCAAAGGTAACAGCAACTGCAGTCCCTGCATGTCGGTGTTTAACCTTAATACCCTTGGGTGAGGATCAGGTGAAAGGAGAGATGTCTAAGAAAGCAAGATAGAAATGCTGAAGATGGAGTCTGCTATGACGAGGAGAGGAGATGAGCTTCATGGTTCCTGCTCTTGTGTTGAGGGTAACCTGGCATTTACACCCAACTTTGTCTTCTATAACCCAGATGACAAATGCATTATCTAAAACAAAGCAAAATTTATTTGCTGCTGGTTGCCCAATTCCCTTGAAGATTTTTCTCTTCAGGCATAACTAGTTTTTAAGCTTCTTGAGCCAATGGACACCAAAAAAGCTGCTGTGACCTATAGCTTTAGCTTGCATCAGATGACCCAGCAGGTGCAGCCTAAAGACACTGCACCCAGAGGGAGGAATACTCAAGGAACCCATATAAATTTGCAGGCAAGAAACAAGAATCTGACAGGAGTACACACTTTGGGGTTTTTTTCTTTATTTTTTTATTGAAGTAATTTGGTTACCAATGCTTTTTCCCTCAGTGGGCCTCTGTGTGACTACACTTCATAAATACACTGTGGGGATTGTTACTTACTCTTATATGGCATCTATATAACAGCATCCTTATACAGCATCAAGGACTCAAGAGGCCATTCTAATAAATGGCCCAAATTTTACTCATTCATAGCATCCCATCAAACTGACATGTAATTCACATTTTAAACCCTAAAACCAAAATGTCATTGTTGGAGGCTGAGCTGGCTTGGCACAGCCAGTACACCTTGACAAGGGCTTTAGCAATGCACAAAGGACTGTCTTCTAAGTGCTGCATTCTCTGGGAACCTCTCTGCATTAAAAAGAGAGAAAAAAAATTGAACCCTTAGTACTTAAAAGTGTATCAGACTCAAGAGACAAGCCACACACATGCTCCAGAAAAACGCTGTTGTTTGATTGCACTGGTGTCTGCAAATAGCTTCCAAGTTGTGTTTCAGCCTTGGATTATATGGGTTTTGGGAGCAGCACTGTAATTTTCATCTGTGGCTGTAGAGACAGCACAACCCTGGTCGTGACTTGAGTTCCTAGTTGCTACTTCAATAGAAGTAAAAGAGCACTGAAAAGAAAAATTAAAGCTGACGTGGAGGTTTTTGGGGGTACAAGGGAAATAATTCCAATTGTGGACTTCTTCCAAATGTGAACTTTTCACTGAAAAGAAAAATCAAAGCTGACGTGGAGGTTTTTCGGGGTACAAGGGAAATAATTCCAATTGTGAACTTCTAATAGTCCTAGGTTTTAATGAACATCTTTACTGTTTTGTTTTTTAAATTCGTATGGCGGACAAATTTATAAAATGTCCCCTAAGACAGCAGGAATCTATCTTAATTTGAGGGGTTCTGTGTATTGACAGGTTGGTGAGAAGTGCAAGTGCTGAGCATGTCTCTAAAATAATAAGTGTTAAAAGAACCCTTCTGCTTCAAAAATATTTTAGACAGTCTTAGAAAAACACTTCTAAAATATATGACTATGTGGATATCTGTCTTATTTCACTGACTGATTTAGTGTAAAACTTAATAAATAAAAGAATGAAAATTGTGTGCTCATTTTAATAATAATACAGTGGGCTGGTGCCAAAATAGTTCACGATTTGGTGATCTTTTAAAATACTCAAACTTCTTTTAAAGTTGGGATTATTTTTGGAAGTACTTTTGAAACAGCTGAAATTGAAGAATCACCAGTGCCTCAGGGCCATTCACAATAATGCAGGTGCTGCACTGGTGAAACTTTTGGTTATTTTGAAATTCCAGAGTGAACGCTATGTTGATGTTTTGGGTTATTTTTTGTATAAATACATTTTTAGTGAACTTGAAGCCATATTAATTCAATTTTTCCAGATTTGTTCTTATAAATAATTCCCAAGGAATAATGTATGTGTTAAGTGTCCACTCTTTCATTTTGTTCTGACAGTTTTGTTATCCATAATTATAACTGATATTCAGTTGCTAAAGAATAACCCTGTGTAGGTTTACTATTAATTTTTACCTCAGACTAACTTCTGGATCAAGTATGTACATTTCCTGTTGAGTAAAACTCTTAGGTTATAAATGGCAGACTTCTCAGTAGCCAAAAATTGTTATAGCAAAAAAGTTTTTGCCAAGGTACAATACCATTATGAATAGCTACAGAATTCATTTGTTGAAAAGAAAACATTTTATAAATATTTGTGTTTGACCAACAGTCCATGAAATATCGCAAGAAGACCAGCAAATTTTATTACGTGATTTTATGCATTAATTCTGTATTCACATTGAAACCCAACTTTTTTTTTTTTAAATCATAGTATACATTTTTCTTTACAGACAAGCAATAGTATATAAAATTAATGTTCTATAAAATTATAAACCTTTATGTTTGTGAAGTATAAAGGCATCTAAAATGTGTAGATGCAAACGTTCGCATTTTATTCATTTGACCAAAGATTTAAATTCTTCTTCTGTGGCCAACTGTCAGTCTTGGTTGCTCACTATGCAGCCTTCTTGATGCTTAACTTATCCTTTCGTCTGCAAAAGATAATAACCTACTTTGTGTTGCACTTCATAGGCTGTACATGGTATTAGTTTGTCACTATGAAACCAGAATTTTGTTGTTTCTTCCATATGGGCTGGGGCGGCTCTTCAGCTACTGTAAACTGTTAAAGCTCCAGCAAAGCTGGAAGACCTTTCTCACTAAGTCTTATTTTAAGCAGAAATCTGGTTTACACAGCAAGTTTTAACTAGCATCGAGTATATGGACCTGCTTGTGTGCTTTTACAAACAAATAAGAGAAATCAAGAGTCAATTTCCTCTTTTAAAATCATAGTGAATTTTTTTTAGAGAGCAATCTTTTTTGCTATTCAAAGATTACTGTTTCTCCAGCAAATCTCCTTAGAAGCTCATTTGAAAGGATAAATCTAACATTTTCATGGTACTTTAAATGATCAAACTTTAATCATTAATTCTCTTCTGCACCCCTTAGGTGGGAGAAAATCGAGAGCACAGCAGACCTTGTTCGTTGTGCTGGTTCCCAGGAAACTGGCTGGTTTGGCAGCTGAATTTAGCTGGCTGATGTCTGCATATGACCACTTCCTGGCAGGCATTCAGATCTGGTTGAGTTTTTTGCAGTTGCTACCCACAGGGGAAGTTTTTTGAACCCATAAGGACTTCACTTTTATTTTGGGAACCTGAGGGTTGAATGCTACAAAAGCTGAAGACTGCCTCTTTTAAGGGCACAAACTGCATATACAATATGAAAACCCAGTACCTTTGCCTTTAAATACATGGGAATCAAAGTATGAATCTTACATTAACAGGATATTTCTCTTCCTACACCGAATTAAGCCATTGTACACTAAGAATGAGTAACATATTTAAATGGCTGATCCCTATGCTGCTAAAACCATTTAAAACTATAAATCAATTATTTTATTTTATTTGGGGAAGGGGGAAGGGATTAATCAAGACAGTATTCTTTCCATGGCTTACATCACAGAAAATGATAATTCTCCATTCCTTGTGATTCTTGGGATGGTGCTTCATGTAGAACTGTAGAAGGAAAATGTACCCTATAGAACTTTCCATTCCAGTAATTTGTTTAAAGATCAAATACATTTAAGTTACATGCAGTACCTTGAAAACTGAAGACAATAGGTAGTTCCCAATAGGTCAGTCCTAAAGATTGAACCCACAATATTGTGTATGATTAACCTTTGTTGTCATAAAAACATACAATGGCAGTTCAAGACTCGTTGACATTGGTTTAGTTCTGGATGACCAGAAAGGCTGGATCACAATTATATAAGTTGTATTCATTTGTTCCCAGGTTTCTTATATTTGCATTTCATCTCATTCGTTCCAACTGTGAATGTTTTGGATATTGAAAGCAATACTGCCCTAAATGTTCTATTATATAGGGTTACACCTTGCAACAATCAGAAATGAACCAGATTGTCTTCACTTGGCTTTGAGATGCTGTAGTTTGAAGTAGAGCGCTGCACCCCATGTCTGCATAAAACAAGGTCTCAAGTAAACTTTTAGTAAAAAAACAAAAGGTATGCTTATTTCTGACTAAACATATAATTCTGGCTTTTTTTCAAGTTTCTCTAAAAGAACACTGCTACACTGATCCACTGAAAATAAGGTGACATAAAAGTCAGGAACTGTATTTACTGACTGTAAAATTCTGGTTTAAGGCTACCATTGGGATCATGGGACTTTAACTTGGTTTCTAAGGAAACCAAAGTCTACACACTGGTAGCCACACAACAATTAGGAAAAAACCAACAAAAAACCCCACCTACTCCAGTATATCTCCTTAGTGAACTTACATAGAGAGCAGTTTAAAAATAATACTTTATTATAACTCAAAATAAAAAATACATTAGGTCATTCTGTTCACATTTTGCTGTGTAAAAAGTGAACAAACATAAGCTGTTTAAAGAAAAGTGCAACTTAAGATCATCTCCACAGTCTTATTCTTTTATACAATTATTTTCATTAGATGATCTTTTTACACTGAGAAAGAATTCTTTAGCTGGAGAACTCTTTCTCAAGGATCATTTTGTTTGTACACCACATATAGCCTGTGTCTTTGAAAGCCTCCTCTTCTTAATCACTTATACAAAATGATTCATGATACAAATTTGTATTCACAAGTTATTATGTGCATTAATTTATATTTTTTTCCTTTGTAAGGACTTCTAAAGTTATAGGCAGTGTTAAAATGCATTTTATTTTGGATTTAAATCAAGACTGCAACATAGTTCATATTCACATTCTGTATGGATTTCAAACTATTGTCATCATGATGATGGTTTGGGCATTTTGTGGGAAGAAGGTTGTATCTCAGAGTATTGGTTTGGCTAAACACAATTCATGGACAAAAGACAAAGTAAGTTTTGAGGACTCTTATGAAAAACAGTATTTTTCCCAAGCATGAAAAACAGCACACAAAAATCTGTGGGGCAAAGTTCTTATGTCATTTTTTTTAACTTACTCTTAATGAAAAAAAAATAAATGGAGCTGAACTAAAAAAAAAAAAAAAAGTTATTTTCTCCTGGAAAATGGTTTTGATACTGTCAAAATAAACTTTTCATTAGAAGATGAAAATGTCAAAAGCTGTGTTTGGATTAGTCTAAAATTTCAATTTTGTCAAGGAGGAAATTTTTGTGAGGAGGAAAAAACCCACTTCAACTGACTATAATATATAATATATGCAGGATATATATAGGTACACATGCAGTAATACAGAGCCAGCATCTCTGCTGGTGTAGAGCATCTAAGTGTCTCTGAAGCCACAACTTGTCTAACTAACATCAGCTGTGAATCTCACCTACAAAAGAAATTTTTGCTTATCTTATATCTACTTCTCTGTGGAATGCTGGACACAGTTTCTGAGCAACGTAATTCTCATATAAAAGGCATAAATATAGTAGCAGAGGGAACTGCAGAGCTAACCTGAACACCAGAACACATCAGTGGCAAGAAACAGAGATATGGCTGTAACATTACTTAATAATGTATTCTGGAAAGACTACTCAAGGAAAAGTCAAGCTTACCTGTAAGAAGGCTCTTGAAAGTCTTTTCATGCCTTCAGAAAAATGGTGTTTGCAGTGTAATTCTTTACGACTACTTAAGACAATTTAAAATAATGAATTTTTCAGGTCTTGGGATAGAGCCCTCAATGTACTCATTACTGATCAATGTGCTACTTCTATTGGAGTGAGCAATTCCAGAGATGTGCTTTACTTCAAAGTTTCTAACAAATACATATATAAAAGATGAATCTACAGCACAAGAATAGTAAATGCAGTATTTTCAGGCAAGCACACCAAATCCAACGATGCTAATGGCTCTGAATTTCCATTATTAATAAAAAAGCTCCCTGTTGACATTCATTGGTACCCAGATTTGTAAAGCTGTACCTTAAAGTGTTTTAGCATCTAACTGCACATTTCTAGGTAGCAGCCTTACAGCATTATGTTGAGAAATGCTATGAAGCAGTACTACACAAGAAACAGAGAGAACTGTATTTTGGAATCCAACTTGGTTCATTTTAATTTTCTAGTTACACTGGAGAGTACACCATTTTGCCAAGAGCAACTCATACTTCTAAATTTTACCTTCTCTGGTATGCTCTGGGCCTTTTGTAGTTGTTTTTATAACTTCCGTTGAAGAAAAATGTATCCTTCAGTAAGGACTGCAGAATTTAAAGATGGTCAAAAGTCTCATTTGACAGGGAGCAGCTACTCTTATTTTTCAGTGCTTTCTCCAGACTGTTTCAAGTGAATGAATCTTATAATGTGTCTTGGAGAACTTTCACTATGATTTATATGTTTAATTAAATGAAGGGGAAAAAAAATCTATGCTTATGCGTATGTACCTTTGGATTAGTGTAGTTGAACGTAATGTACATAAAATTTGAATCGGTACCCCACTAAACTACCAGAAAATATACTTACTGACGCATGTTTTTTTATTGTTTTTTTTTTATGCTTATCTTTATAAAGTACATTTTCTACTTCTACTAATGTTTTTGTTCCAGATAAGAAATTGTGGCCAAGGACAACAATTCCTACAGCAGTCAGAGGTACATTTTTTCCACTTTGAATTAGCTAATTCAGAGTAACGGTTTTAAGATTTGTGTGCTTCATTGAAGATTAGAAATCAGGACTCAAGATTTCTTGCCCTCCAGACCTATCTTCTTCATCCTTCCTGAGTTATAGGACCAGCTGTACTCTGATGCAAAGCTCAAAAGTAGCAATGTTTGTTCTTCAGTATCTGATTTGGTTATATGAGTTGAAAGTGGAAATATGTCAGGTGAGAAGTTACCAGGGCCTCTATGGAGCATTTAGAGACTGGAATCTGAAAATGTCTGCTACACATTGCTTAGAATGTACAGCATGTCATAAGGGGAATGACACATCTCAGTGTTAAGTCTGGTTTTTGTTCTGCTTTTGTGTGGAAAGGCAAACTGAAGGCCAGACTAGTCTGGTCGAGGACTTCCGAATCCTCTTTTGTTAATTTTGGTCTCTCAAATGTGAAATATCACTCCCTCTCCCTTCAAGGTGCCCAAGGCAGATGGCCATCCTTCCTGTCTGAATGGTGACAGGCTTTCTCCAGGCTGGTGAGAATGTTGTTTCATAGGACCATCCAGTCAAGCAGGACACACGAAGGGAACTTCCACCCTTCTCTTCTAAGACCAAGCTTAGCAAGTGAGTACAACAGAATGGAAGTTTGCTCAATTTAAGAATTCAGCAGAGAGGCTTCTACTGTACCTAGCAGATCGAAACTTGAGCTCATGGTAACATTGCACAAAGCTGTGATAGATGAAAGTGATCGGCAAGGCTAATAAAACAATGCCACTAACCACACAAATTCCTCCAAGAATCCTTCCTGGTACAGTGATGGGACACATGTCACCATAACCAACTGTGGTCATCGAGATGATCACCCACCAACAAGCAGCAGGAATGCTGGCATAATCCTTATTCTTTGTTCCCAAGTCCAGCCCATTTTCAAGAAGCTGGGAAAGTGCACTGAAAATTGCCATAGCAACACAGATAAAGACAAGTAGCATCACCATCTCTCTGTAACAACGCTTCAGAGTCAGACCAAGTGTTTGAAGGCCAATGAAATGGCGAGCCAGTTTAATCACCCAAAAAATCCTCATCATTCTTAAGACCCTCAAGGTTACTCCAGCCCTCTGAAGCTGCGAATTTTCCCCCGTAAAAACTGTCATTAGAACAGAGATGTAGTAAGGAGTAATTGCCAGCAAATCAATGATGTTGAGAGGTCTTCTGACAAACTCACACTTGTTTTTGGAGACGATAAACCTCACAATGCACTCTGCAGTAAACCAGCCTATGCAGATAGCTTCAATTATCCTGTCAAAAGAAACAAAGTACAGTATTTATGTTCTGTGCAAGAGCTTTAGTGGATGTTTGTTTTGTTCACAGATATTACCAAGTTGACACTCAGACCTTCACAAATGACAAACAGAAAGCCATGCTATTCTTATCCTAAGCACATAGTACCAGATTTCAGCAATTAACCTGGGGATCTAGTGTGGAGTTTAACCTGATCATTGCTAAGAACTCACTCACTGATCATTTTCTTTGAATGATAGATTGCTACTGGTCCTAATACTTGCAAATACACCTACAAAGAACTCTACAGGAAATTGTATGTCACTGATGCCAATGTGTAACATTATCTAGAACATCTAGAGTTTAGGGGATTTCGTTCATTTTTTTGTTTGTTTGTTTTAAATCCGTGAGGCTTGCTCCACTTGGGAATGCCAAGGACTGTGGGTTATGAACAGCACTGTATACAACCAGAATGCTAAATTAAAATTTCAGTGAAGATGGAGTAGGTGGAAAATTAGTTTTTGCATTTGATAACTCATGCAAAAAACAAGCCATTCTGTCTGACTGCATCCCAAACAGGTGCTTACCTAAAACTATATTCAGAAAGGTACAGGTATTGCTACTAAATAAAGATGGTATCTTATTTTTCATCATTGGGTATACAAAGTAGCAAGCCTGCATCTTCCCATATACCACTATGGTTTTGATGTAATGGCACCTCAACTATCTTGCAGCAAAAATGTTAAGGTAACCAAAGCAATTGGCAAGATCATCTTCTTGCCAAATCCAAATAATGGGCCTAGGAAAATAAATCCTGGAAGGTATTCTTAAATATTGACAGTACGTTCTTAGTTCTTAAATATTTTCAAGTCCCAATGGAGAGAATGAAACTTGAGAGTAGCTCAACTTGAAACAAGTGGAAAGATGAAACAGAAGATTAAAATGTTGCTCTAAAATTATTTAATAACTGTTGTATTCTCAAATCTCCTGTGTGAAAATAACCCTTTTCTTAAGAGTTCAGACTGTGCTCACTTTCTTAATACAGGAAGGAAAGAGAGCTAATCTTTTCCTCTTTCCTTTGCTTATCTTTTTTAAGCAACGGTTTGAGCAAAGACAAAGCCAATCACTGATGGCTTCTCATACCATCAGGTCTGAAACCAAACTGGCATGAGGTTGGGGATTTGGTAATACAACCAGTGCTTTTTTGCTACTGCAGGAGCCCTAAAAAGATCTGTAGGAAACTAATGATTTGCAAATAATAATCCAACTGTCATTTCAAACCTAAAATTTTGCTTCCCTAACACATCTACATATTTTTTTTAACAGTTCTGAAATCTGTTGTTATTATTAACACAATGGCCTGTTAAAAAGACAAAAATTTTTGTAACAACTGTAATTATACTAATAGATTCTATAAACTAACATTCATAAAAGATTCATATACAAAAGCTTTATTTTTCATTAATTTCATTTTGTTCATTAATTCTTTAATGAATAAAATAAATAGAATTCACTTTAATTTTATGCTAAAAATATGGAGGAAACAGTAACAGTCAATTGAGGTAAAGTTGTAAGGTACACTGGCATTCCAGCCACAGGGAATTTAAAACATAAATTAATTAAACAGTTATTCACGTAAAATCAGACCTTGTTTTTCTTATTTCATGAATAAAAATGAACGTTCTGTAAGCAAGTGACCTTTCTTCATAAAGAGCTTATAAAACAATTTTTCATGTTAGCACCTTTAACAGAAAGACCTCCGAATTTCAAAATTAGCTTGCCCTTAAGAGTTGCATACTAGTGCTTCTTTTAATACTGTGCCTTTTAATAAATCTCAGACAAAGATTTAAAAACTTTTTTTAAAGGGTCAGATCATAATGTCTTCTAAACCAAAGTTGTGTGCAGGATATACGAAAATTATGGTATGATACAGATTATTATTCCTTTGTGTAGAAAAAATTCAAGAAAAATAATTACAAGGGGCAAGTTCTCTTAATCCTTTTTACACATGATGAGGAAACACCTAAGAATTCCTCCAGTGAAATCAAGCAGATTATGGTAAGGGACAAACTAATAAAGTATGTGTTGGTTAACTGAAATCCCATCTAATGGTTAAAAGAAAAATTATATCTGGATAGAAAGTTGCAGCCAGGGATATTCACTGATTCCACCAGACTCATTTCATTACATTTTGTAAAATTTCTCTGGTAATTTTGCCTATATTCTATGGCATGAATCATTTAAATGAAAAAAGAATTCAAACTTATAAAATCTACAGCGTTTTCACTCAGTATTTCCTCCTGCCATGAGAGTGCTGGGAATGTGATTCTTCCATTTTGTCATGAATTATGCAGGTTAGCTCTGAGCTGAGCTTTAAGAAAGTTAGGTCCTGATTACTGTGATTCAGGGGAAGTCTTCTTTATCAATCAATATCGATTCAGTGGTCCAGTATGGCTTTGGGGAATAGTTGTGCAAGTAAAAATCCATGAAATGTGATAAATCCATTGTTTTATTCTGGCAGTTCCTAGCAGAAGAGATACTGTGAATCAGTTATACTTCAGTAGAAAGGACTGAAGAAGCTTTTTATTGTGGAATGGACCTAAGTGAGCTAAGGAATGTTCCTGGTACAAAAATGACAAAGCAATATCAAGATAGTGGGAGGGAGCTGCTTTACAGCCACTCCATGTATTGCACTTCCATTTCACCATTCTACATCCATCCTTTTTTCTCATCAATTACACGCATCCTGGCTAGGGAAAAGAAAATGAAAAGGGTGTCCCTTATTTTTTTTTCTTCCCTCTCCTTATTTCTTAGCCACCAATGAATATTTTTTAATTTTTTCTCTTGTCACTCATTCTTGCCATGTAGATGGAACGTGGCGATCCCAGGAGTGCTACATACCACATTGTGCTACACACTTTCAGGTAAGTCTCTCCTTCTAGTGATTTATCTTTATAGCTAACCTTGTTAACAGATAACTAATAACTAAAAAGGAAAGTAAATTTAACAGTTAGTCCTCAAGAGAACTTAACTGAGTAGGAAGTTAAAACCAAAGAAAATGCATACATTCAGAAGACAAAAGTTACCGTATTTTCTGTAATCTATTCTGAAAATATTTGCTGCACATTCACAGAAGAGACTGCCTTTTATTGCCTAATCCTGGATAAATGCTGTATTAAAATCTACAACACTAATTAAATCATGAGCTTTATTTGTAAAATGCAGTACCTGTTTTATAAAGTTTGAACACAGTTTTGGGTTGGTTTTCCCCCATCAGCTCAGTTTCAAACTAGCTGGTATCCAAAAAGGGGAGGGAGAATAAAAAACAAACTCATGAAGCTTTTCCTTGAAGATTTCCTACAAAATTTATAAATAATCAGAGAAAATGCTGTCCTAATTTGTATTCAGTTGCAAGTTATTTCTGCTCAAACTTCCTGTGCATTGTTCCAGAACTAAGCAGATGAAAGAGTGATATTCTCCTAAAATTTTAGGCTTCTTAATACTTAACAATTTTTCATGATTGCTCTAACGAGTCTTTTGTCCATCAATGAAGAAAACAGTCCTTTATGAGCTTCCTCTCTAGTATAATCCCATCACTGTTCCATTTTTCTGATAACTTCCTTTCAGAATGAGCTATTTTATATACAGTGAGTTAAACCACTACAGAAATTAATTTTTCAATCATTAACAAGACTAGTTTGTTATTACTAAAAAAATAACATTGTGAATGTCTTAGAATATTTCAATTTAGCATTATTCTTTGCCTCAGCATGCCAATTTTTATACTTTCAATATCCCTTGGTGAGCTGACTGAAATCTAGCCAAAATATTCATTAGTGACATTATCTATTAAGCTTGTAAATAAAACATACACATCCACAGGACACATAAGGAAAACAGATGATATGATTACAGACAGTATATGACAAGATTAAGGATTAAAGTCTGCCAGCAGTGATTTGTTAAATTGTTGCTAAAGCCTATTTTCATGTAAAGCACATTAAACCCAAAAGACATCCAAGTAGTAGAAAGAATGATGAAATTCCTGCTCAGGGAGACTCCTAGTCATTTCAGCAAATGTCTTGAGTTTTTTAATCCTTTTGAAATCTACAGGGTTTCTGTCTCACTACAAATTGCAGAGTAACCTCACTGGTTTTCTTTCCATTTTGCACCTTATTTGGTAACAATAATATATCTTGTTAAATTCCAGTGCCTATGTGGGAGGATGTAATGACCCAGCACACCCCAGGGAAGAGGCAAATGCATTTCAAAGCTCTCAGGGGATACCTGCATAAGAACATCTTGATGCCTGGAGTCCTCTGCATCATTTTCATGTACTTTGACTGGCACCCAGCCCTGGTGAGCTCATTAAGGTTTTCCAGTGGCCAGGCAGTGATAGACATAAGTTGTGTTATCTCTGTCTTTCAAAAAGCTTGTCAATTTATTAGAATACATGTCAGTGTTTCTAACTTATGTCTCTACTTCTATTCCTTACCTTTAGCCTACCATTTTAACCTAGCAAAAATGTGCTGTTCAGGTTAGATCTTACGCAGGAAAAGAAGTGGGGTTTTTTGTTTTTTTGTTTTTTGGTTTTTTTTTAATGATGTGAGTAATGGGGCATTGTGGGGTCTAAAACTCAAATGCAGTTTTTTTAAAGCTAATGTTTTGCAAAGATGAAAAAAAAAAAGCCCACTGTATTTATTTGCCTTTGCTTAAGAACACAGAAATCACATAAGCTTGATAATTGTGTGATTCTAAAAATCCAAATTTTATCAGAAGTAAGTGCAAAAGGGGCAACTGTCTCTCCCTTAACAACCTACTCGTATTTAGCATTAGAAAAATACTTTAAAGGCACATCAAACTGTGCTGGCAGTAAGTCTTGCAGCTACAATTGCTTCCTATTACAGACTTGAAAAGCTCCCCCAAAAGATGATGCTTACGATCAGTGTATAGACGAGTCCCTGACCAGAGACTTGCAGTGTGCAGCTGTTGGCACAGTTCAGAGGAGACCAAAGATGAAATTGCCAGAAGAAACAGAAGGGGAGACAGGTGTCTCTAAACCGCAAACTTTTAGCTCTGGCAAGTGAAATGTGCCAAGGCAGGGAAGAGAGCAAAATATTTAAAAGTGCAAGAACTCTAATAACTCATCCCTCATCCTGAGAACAGACCTGGGGAAGGCAATCCCTCTGCAAATCTGGGAATTGTGTTGTCAGTGCCTGGAAGATCTGTGAAATTCAGAGGTCAGATTCCCCATCACTGTCTCCTTAAAAAAAAAGGTTTGCTTGTGGAGTTCTCCGTTGCCCTCTAGAAGGTCTTAATCCAAAAGATCAGAAATAGCCATAAGCTGTTCACCCTTTGAGAATGTGGTCACCAGGAAAAGTCACAGCAACCTGATGATTTCTGAGAAAAGCCTGGTGGACTGAACTCATCTTCTGGTGAGGACGTATTCATACAAAAAAAATAAACACAGCTGGTATTAGCTGGCAGCCACAGTAAACCTCACTGCCAGCCTCGTTTTGTAAATCCCAGTTAGTAACCCCCTAACTTCTGGAGATCAGGTTCAGGTAAATTGGAGACACACTGCTTGAGGTGCTCTCACTACAGCTGCCTGAAGTGCTGGGGATGGTTTCCACAGTTCATCCACAGAAATTATCCATGTGGCACCTTTCCGAATGTAACATAACAGGGAGGAAAGGACATCAGTTTTCATAGTAAGCACGTGAAAGAGTAAAAATATGGAAGTTGCTGAATTTCATGAGGCACTTCTCACCTCTTCTAAGTAGCTGATTATACTGATCTGAATACTCAGTTACAGCCAAAATCTGCTACCTAAGGACTTCTAGGTGAGCCCATTCTATTTTCATTTCTAAAACTTTTCAAAAAAATTTTTTTGCATAATGTAAAGTCTTCAGACTAGTAATTACAGTGCCATGTGAGTGAAACCTCACTTGCACACAACATTAATGCCATAATTTCTTTTGAAAAAATTATTTTTGTATTAGACAGAATTTCATTATTTTGATGAGGATCCTTGATTAGTAAACAAACAGCAGAATTTGGCTTTGAACTTTTCAATGTATCAGAAATTAGTAGTCAGACTTTTAAAAGCCTCCTCACCTAAGAGGGTCACTACTGCCAGACAATGCACTCCCAGACAGTCCTTGTGTGATTTCTGTGGTCAGACTTTCAAGTAAGCCACTTAGGTCTTGAAAACCTAACTAGTTTTAAACTAAAAAAACCTACAAACATAAGAAAAGAAAGTATAAGCAAATAAAAAGTCAGGTGACAACAGGGAATCTTAAGTCAAATCCTGTAACATATGTAAATAGCTGTAACCAAACTGGACTGCTTGCTTAAAAGCAACTGTAGGACACAGCATTTTTTTCCAGATAAAACGGGCTTCTTAGTCACACTGCAGCATATGCAATGGAAAAAGGAGAAGCTCCCACAGGAGAACAAGGCCACCTCAGCAGATGACCAGCTGCGGACAGAAAGGAACACATTTGGATCTGTTCTCCATGTATTTGCCATTAGATTGCTGAGTTCCTGTGCAGTGACAGCACATAGGTTGTCACACATGAAATAAGCCAGCCTGTATTGGTGCTTCTATGCAGAAGACTTTTGCAAGAAGATAGAAAGTGTTCAGAGGCAACTTTTACAGGTTTTTTTTTGTTTGTTTTTTTGTTGTTTTTTTTTTGTTTTGTTTTTTTTTTTTTTCCCCAATTCCACACACACTACAACACACACATAAGAAACTCACCCTACTATTGATAGTAATCCCTCTGGTTTTAAAAGCAGCCTTCAGTGCCCTGTGAAGTGCTTGGCTACACTGTACCTTAAAAGTATTTAGGACCTCATCCTTCAGACACTTGGTATATGATATGCAGTTGTTCAGAAGAGTAAAATTATGCATGCGTATAATATACATGTTCTTGGAGACAAAGGCACTATGAAAGAAAAATGGCACATCACATGCCTTGTTCTTCTGCAAGCTGAACTCTTTCAGTAGAAAAGAAATTGCTGTTGACTCCCACACTATAAAGATGGGAATAGAGATATAACTGATGTCACTAGCAGTGGTATTGCATCTATCTTTCCATCTATTGGGAGTATTTAAGCAATCTGATGTCTCGCAGAAAGATAACCCAGAGCATTCATCTTTTGAAATAACCGTGTAAGTAAGGTTTTTTAAATGGAAGAACCTCTAAGGGCAACTTTCCACATATCTGAATCTAAGCAGGTGTCAACAGTTACTTGGTCTGTATTTGCTTACTTTTTGTTCATACAATTAAACTTTGGCTCTGCTACAATCAGAAACACAGGTGCAGTTGTCCATTAAGCTAATGGAAACTATGAGAATACCTTCCAAGGAATTAATTTAGCTACTATGATATATTATATCCCATTCCAGTTAACTCTGTGGTAAAATACGATGATTACATAATGACAAGGCTGCGATTTCACTGTAGAGCCCCTTTAGCAGAGCAGAAGCTGAAAACTTTTTGTTGAATATCCTGTCTGTTTTAAAAGATGAGAGAAGCTAGCAAATACAAGAAACATTTACTTCTTCCTTTTTATGTCAGTCTTATTGATGAGAGAAATCCTTCAAGGGCAATCTTGATTCTGTTCTTTAGGCAATACCATGCAATGATACAGAACTCAGATGGATTGCACTGATGTAACCCTAAACTGAGGTCACAAAGAGGCTGAAAAAGGGTTGCTTCTTACTATTAAGGGTCAGGATTGAGTCTTACACCCCATGCTGTGGTTTCTGCAACTTGTTTTGCAATGTTTGGTGTGACTACCCACTTTTTATTTGAAGGAAATTTAAAGAGCTGTTTTATTCATACACTGGGTTGCTTACATGATGCATTTAAGAGCTTCATGCTCAGTCTCGTCATCTCCTGTGTTCTCCATACAGAGAATCTGAGATGAAAAGAGAAACAGGGGTAAGGCTGTTCCCACATTCAAGATTTACCAGAGCCGAACCCGTAACAGGCACTGGATCTGCTCCTGCAGAAGGATCTGTACAATTACAGGCAGAATGCATACAAGGTTGTGCTTTTCCAATAGGAAAAGTGAATTGCATTATTTTCTTTTAGGGTTTTATTTCCCCTTTTTTTCACACCTGTAAGGCCCAATATAATTTTCAGAGTGCCTGAACCTCTCCATGTGACTCCTAGAAGGAGGGGGAATAAGAGCTCCGAGATTCTGCACAGGTGGAGGCACCGTTACAGAGATGAAGAGCCCTATTCCGATGGCACCCGTTCTGCTCCCAACCTGTCCCAGGCCCCGCTCTGCCGGCCGGTCCCCACTGCCCGCGGCAGGGCTGCTCCCCGGGGCTGCAGAACTGTCCGTCCGCGGCTCCGCTCCCGCCACCGGACCCTGCCCACGGAGCCACCGACCGCCCGACAGAGCCCAGCGGGAGCCGGAGCTGCGGAGCAGCGCTGCCGACACCCCCATATCCCCCACCTCACTCTCTCCCCCGGCTCCTAAATTCAGGGCGAATGTTTTAAGGCAAGGAGGCGATCTCGGCCGGCGGCGGCTACAGCTATGGATGGTCAGGACGAGAGGCAGGACAGACGGGACGGGACACACGGGGACCGGACAGTGGGAAAATAAAGGATCCTCCTACCCTGAGGGCTCCCTGACTGATTCTGCTGTGTACCTGCTCTGCTCCTCCACGCTGCGGTTCTCCGGCGCCCGCCACTCGGGCAGGGTGCTGGCACACAGCACCACCATGGACACGATGACGAAGAGGATGGAGACGGTGGCCAGGACCTGGGCGGCCACGGAAGACGTGGGCTCCTCGAAAGTCCTCCTCATCCTTTCAAGCCACTTCCCGCCCTCGGCTCCCGGCGGCCGCCGGCCCTTGCCCTCGGGGCCGCCGGCCG